>JAVGWX010000006.1:4181093-4226093 GCA_036924085.1 Ariolimax columbianus
CATACTCAAGGATAGTTAGTTCACGAGTTGTATGGACACATTCAATGATTTCCCAATAAACCTCGATTCTGGAAAGGTTAACCGACAATTGGCAATGTTTCTTATGCAAAGGATGGTCCTCGTCTGTGCTGATGTGGAGGTCAACTCGAGCTTGACAAATCTGTCGCCTAAACTCAAACAGTTGCCAGCTGCATGATGGGTTACGGAAGACGAAATGCAGAAGAAATTCAAGGGGCCAGTCGTGGATGGGTCAGGCTGAATCGGTTGTGCAAAGGGTATGTGCGTTGGAAGACATAACGCATGGCGAAGAATGGGTGACATTACCTGATAATTTCCTGCAGACTTTCCATGTGATTGTTCCACTTGACAGAGCCTGTGGTCAGCTGAATCCGGTCGATGTGGTGTGAGAGGTTCACGTTTTGATCAATGAAAATTCCACGGATGATGATGTCATTATATACACGGCATCCGTCATCTGTGGGTTGAGAAGCGCAATGGCCTTCGCGGCCAAGAGAGGAGGGAACATGATCAAAGAGGAGTCTGAGGCTTTTGCGGTATCATAAGCAGACAAACCATGAAGATCGTAGCTGTTACGAAGGTGATGGTCTGGCTTGAAACAATAAGTGACACACATGTGTGCATCCTCAGTGATTCAATGAGGATGCTCAGGAAGGTAGAAACAGGCTGCGCGCGGTGCCAGTGATTGGAGTCCATAGGGGGGGTCAAGGTTACAGAGAGTCACCTTCCTACTTGTTCCGGGACATGCAGGTGTCGAAGGGAATGGGAGAGCTGATATGTTGGTGAGTACAGCTATAGTAGAGGGTGGGAGATCAATGGACCGAACCGATATCCTAAACGCCGTTAGGGAAATTGACTTGAAGGAAGATTCGGGAGTTGATCCAGAATCTTCGACCTTAGCGCGACTGGTTCAATCGTGAGGGACAGCGAGGAAGGAACACCCCACGGAGATCCAAAGACGTCTGGTTAACCAGCACAGGACCGGAACGGTCAGTCATCACGTGCTGGAAGACATACTGAAGATGAGATCAGAGCGCGCGTGGACTTGTCCCGAGTGCGGTGAAAATGATCAGAAGACTAACTAACTAACTAACTAACTAACTAACTTACTAACTAACAAATGTTTTTCATGTTCCAATACTAGCGAACCCCACCAGTGATTATGAGTGCAAATAAAGGTACTGGCAAATGGACGTTTTTGAATTAAGGATTCAGCAACAAGTTCTACTCGTACTCGAAATTTGGAGAACGCGAAGCAGTTTACCTTTCTTCTCTTCTACACTTTCTGTTGAATTCGAACACGCTAACATTATTTGCAAATATAATTAATTTAACTGCAGAGTAGCTCAGGTGTAAAGACACAATTCAATGAAGTTTCAATATATTTTATTTCATAAGAAATCTTTCCAAGGGGACAAGTATCCATAAGCCTTTTCTTGAAACAAATGACGCTATTTGAAAGCATTTATTGCAATGCAAATTTGTTGCAGAATGATGTTCGTTAATATACAGCGAGGACCAGAATAACGAATCAAATATGGATAGCACTTTGCGTGTTGCGACTTCAATTACTGCTCCCCAATAAAGGCTGGTTTGGGGGAGACATGAAGCTCCCATGCGTTACATTGAAAGCGTGTACTATGTCTTGAGACTTCCCTATATTTATGTATTCGTAAATCGAACTACAAACAATTCTAATCATGAAAATAAACATTCAATAATAAGCACAAAGCTTTCGCTCATTGTGTATCCTAATGTCATGATTTTAATCAATGTTTTTTTTTCATTAACAAACATGTAATCTTTCAGCGACTAATCAAACCAGTATCTTGACACTTCAAATTAGCATCGTAAGTTATGGAAGGCGGATATATTATCATCGCACTTGATGAAGTTGCAGACGTCTTCTTTAGGACTTCCGCATCTTTATTATAAGTGATTTGCACTAAAATGTGATTGGTTTCTGCCTGTTAGAGTATGCTGCTGTTTCTATATTGAAACAAAATGTATATGTCCTGTTATAATGCCTGATATTGTTGTTCAACCTTTATTATTTCTACTTAGATTTTAATCTCTCATTACTATGCGGGCAATATAAAACCTACATGAGGGCTCATGAAGACCGCGTAGATTCACGGCCTATGCATTTCATCAATGTCGATAAAACAGCAATTTTCATGAGGTTAAAACATCTTAATATCAGAAAACAGCAATAGAAATCGGAACCAAATGATCACAGAAACGTTATTTGGAGCAGAGTTCTCATCAAATGTTACCTCAATGTGGACTTTGTCTGCATGAAGCAGAGGAAGAAATCAGGTTTTGGAATCATCCTACTTTGGGTATGTCCCTTCTTTTGTTCTTGCAGGCACATTATAAACTTTTGTCGTCATTGAAACTGTATGCACAAGGATAGAATGGGGGACAATAACTGGCTCGATTACTGGTTCTCCATCCAGGAAGTGGACGACCCAAGCAATAAATGACCTAGATGGCTTTTTATATCAGAACGAATTAAAAACGGAGATTACATGCTGCGGCACATCATGGTAATTGAATAGTGTGGGTGTGAAGTGTAGGGTTTGTGTTGTGTGGGTGGTGATGTGAGGTTTGTGTTGTGTGGGTGGTCATGTGGGGTTTGTGTTGTGTGGGTGGTGATATGGGGTTTGTGTTGTGTGGGTGGTGATGTGGGGTTTGTGTTGTGTGGGTGGTGATGTGGGGTTTGTGTTGTGTGGGTGAGGTGTGGGGCTTGTGTTGTATGGGTAAGGTGTGGGGTTTGTGTTGTGTGGGTGGTTATGTGGGGTTTGTGTTGTGTGGGTGGTTATGTGGGGTTTGTGTTGTGTGGGTGTGAGGTGTGGGGTTTGTGTTGTGTGGGTGGTTATGTGGGGCTTGTGTTGTGTGGGTGTGAGGTGTGGGATTTGTGTTGTGTTGGTGGTTATGTGGGGTTTGTGTTTTGTGGGTGGTTATGTGGGGCTTGTGTTGTGTGGGTGGTTATTTGGGGTTTGTGTTGTGTGTGTGGTTATTTGGGGTGTTTGTTGTGTGGGTGTGAGGTGTGGGGTTTGTGTTGTGTAGGTTTGAGGTGTGGGGTTTGTGTTGTGTAGGTGTGAGGTGTGGGGTTTGTGTTGTGTGGGTGGAGATACAAACATGTATTTCTGTTGACATTAATGTGACGGAGTGACGACGCAAGTGTATACAGCGGAGAAAGATCAAATGCGCACCAGATGGCACTAACGAAAGCGAGAGATGGATCTGTTGAATCATTCGGGGTTAATTGTAAATGCATGCTGGGGAAACGGCTGTGTATATTTTGGGAGGAATGTTTATGTTTTAATGATAACGTGGTACTCCCAGAAAATAAACATACAAGCAATAAACACTAGTGACATACTAGAAACACTAAATAAACATATACAACATGCGACAGAATGGATACTATTGTTAGAGGCACTTTGTAACATACATCAGATCATCCACGTGATGCATACATTAGCTGCGTGAATGGCATGCTAAAGGGTTCATTCTCCTTTCGGGGTATCTTCTTGGCCGAATTCCCGGTTCGACTATTTGATTTCAGGGAGACCTTCATTCTTGAATTGGATCTTGGGCTCTATACCAGGGAACTATAGACTGTTACGTTACTCTCTTTTGTGTTCCTTAGGGTCATCTGTTTTTAGAGTGTACAAAATATTTGTATCTTTGAGATTGTTCTTAATGTTGGTGTACCGTAATCATGATGTGTCTGGAGTCCAAGTTAGATGTAGGTGTGTGTACGCGTGCGTGTGTGTCTGTGGAGTATAATGTTGAAGCAGTTAGCTAGAGTTCTCCGTCGTCGTGTGAAGGTGTGTGTGTGTGTCTATGTGTTTGTGTGTGTGTGGGTGTGTGCGTGTGTGTGTGTGTAGAACATAATAGTGATGTGCCTAAAAACAAATAATGAAGAACATATTTATCATCAGCCACGGTGTTAAAGAAGCCGAGAAAAGCCTACATGAACTCAGCAGAGCAAACGTTGCAGTTGGCCTATAAATCAATGGAATCAAAACCCAGTTCATGTTGAGCATCTTCTCCCGAAAAGGAGATATGCGATTTAGAGATTGTCCCGTCGAAAACGTCAATTCGTATCTCTACTTGGGCAAGGGATCACGGACTCTCCCATCTCACAAAAGATAACAGCGGGCTAGCTCAGATTCAACTGTATTAAACCCATTCTGTAACAGATGTGAAACGACAACGCTAGGGCTCACACTCTCAACCGTGTGGTTATTCCAGCCATGGTATATGGCTGCGAGGTGTGGAACCTACGGAAGGATGATGCAGACAGAATACGCGTTGCTCAACGAGCGATGGAGAGAAGATTATTGAAGATCTCAATTCGAGAACAATGCCGCAAGGCAGAGAAATTACGGCTAACTTCTTTCTCTGACATTACAGATGTCGTGCTGTTACGGAAATACAGATGGGCCGGCCATGTGGTGCGCATGTCGGATAACAGATGGACACGTTTAGGTGGAGAGATGGCATAATGGAGGCCCGTCGCCCAACATGGTACACCAAGGCAAGAGAACAAAATGAGTTTACTCCACATTTGGCTACCTGGCATCAGGCACGTGCCTGATTGAATACCAGGATTTTGAGATTTTGAGATTTTGAAATTTGATATTGAGACAATTTATATGCACAAAGTGATTGTATGGAATTGAAGGCTGTCTACTGTAACGGTGATTAAATTGTCTGTCATACTTGTCACTCTTACATCATGTTACGTCTAATAGTCAAGGTGTGCAAACGTTTACATTCACCGATTAACTAGTTCTTCATTTGTCGGTTCCATTTATGAAATTGTTGTGGCCTGTTGATGCACGTCAACGCAATGTGGCTAAACTACCACCGGTAGCCTTTGTTGTTACAGACAAAACACATTACTCATAATACCCCTGTCACTATGTGGAACGCTTTGACACTCACCTTGTAACACTCCTTGTGAATGTCTGGAGCATTATTTCAGTGGTATCCCTTATGAACATCAAGATTTGGCCTTGGTCCTGCTACTTTCCCAACCTATCAAATATCAAACCCTTAATGCATTCCGCTATACCTCTTTACGGGAAAACGTTTGAGAGTAAACCCTTTAAGACAAATCTTTATCCCGTGTTATCTCCAGTCGTCTTGTTAATGATTGTCACTGGCGAAAAGACAGGAGAGTGAGAATGACATGTTGCGAAAACATTTATCATTTTAATTCAAACCACCGCGAAAGTCACCCATTTCAGCGGAAAGAACACAATGGTTAGATTGTATACGGGGCTGAACAACGAGAGTTATCTTCGGCACACGTGATGGACGAACATCAGATCATTGTGCATGCTAGTCAGTTACTAACCGCAATTGGTGACAGCGTCGGGGTAACGACATATCTGTGCCAACCGTCAAAGGTCTGACACTGACTTCCACTTTCGTTAGATTTAAGAGAGGAAGAGCGGTCCTGTCATCATCCGCACGCCCTCATCCCGAGCGTTATTGAACCAGTGATTAGACGCATTAGTCGAGACTACTGGGGCATCACGCGATGCAGATTTATTTTGGTCGGGAAGTATTTTGGACTTATCGGGTTTTGATACATGGAGTATTGGCTAGAAATGGCATTATGTGTCGGATTTCATATGTTACTTGAATTACTTGTAATAAATACATGTGTATACTTGCTGAGTTACTTGTGATACATACATGTGTACACTTGCTGAGTTACTTGTGATACATACATGTGTATACTTTCTGAGTTACTGGTGATACATTCATGTCTCTTCTGAATTACTTGTGATTCATACTGATATCTACTAAGTTACTTGTGATTCACACTGGTCTGAGTTACTTGTGGTACATTCACGTTTCTACTGAGTTACTTGTGGTACACTCAGGTATCTACCGAGTTACTTGTGGTACATTCAAGTCTCTACTGAGTTACATGTGGTACATTCCTATCTCTACTGAGTTACTTGTGGTACATATTGGTCTCTACTGAGTTACTTGTGGTACGTTCAGGTCTCTACTCAGTTACTTGTGGTAAATTCAGGTATCTACTGAGTTACTGGTGGTACATACTGGTATCTGCTGAGTTACTGGTGGTACATACTGGTATCTACTGAGTTACTTGTGGTACATTGTGGTTCTGGAGCCAGTGTTATGAATCAGCATAAGAACCCCTAATGGTATCAGTGATCATAAGCAGCTGTCATGGAGTACGTCCACAAACTGAGATTGGAATTAAATTAAATGTCATTGAAATATATTTAATTTTTGTTATTTTGATCCAGATTTGTCAGTGCGTCCTTTAATTATGGAATTATATCGATATTTCTATCTACCTACTTACCTGTCTATTTGTCTGTCTCTCTGTCTGTCGGTCGGTCTGTCGGTAGTTCTGTCGGTCAGTCGGTTGGTCAGTCGGTCGGCCGGCCTATTTATCTTCAGTTCACTTATGTCGTTAGACGTCATATGGAGGTGTGACCTCCTTTGTTTCGTCTTCTTTGGCAAGCAAAAATCCTCTGGTAACTTGCCAGGTCAGTCCCATTATCTGTTATCAGCTCTTAGATTGGTAGCCCCTGGAGTATACGATAGCCTATCTTTGGGACATGGAAATGATGATGGAAGCGTAAATTAGAGCAAGGAAGACCTTCAGCCTGACAGGCGCCGTTTATACCGCTCTGCCAACCACATAACCAAGACCCGATGGTAAAGCAGCACATCCGACATATTCTCTGTGGGGCGATAACCCCTAGGTTTGAGTAGATCCGTTACTTGAACTTTACTCGAGCAGCGGCAGTTAAATCTACTCTTTTAGATTTCCAACTACCAATGAATTTTCAACGTGCGTGCCACTGAATGTCTGATTTCAGTACTCTGAGAACAGGGGACATTTATACCGGATGATCCCTGTGAAAAAAATCCCAATCTCGTGATTTGAACGCGCGACCTCCAGCACCCGAGGCGAATACCTTACCTTGAGACTACTGAGTCCACCACCCGTGGCGAACACCTTTCCTTGAGACCACTGAGTCCACCACCCGAGGCGAACACATTACCTTGAGACCACTGAGTCCACCACCCGAGGCGAACACCTTAGCTTGAGACCACTGAGTCCACCACCAGAGGCAAACACCTTACCTTGAGACCACTGAGTCCATCACCCGAGGCGAACACCTTACATTGAGACCACTGGAATTGTATATCTGCTGTAAATTGGTACACATCTTTATGTTAGAGACCTAGGCACCGAGGACAGAGCTGACCACCCAACCTGACAGACAAGCTGTTCCCTCGTAGAACGAAGTCTCCAGCATCCCATTACTGATATCATTTCTGTGGGGCCGTGTAGCGCATTGGTTAGCGCGATGGCTTGGCATCTGAGCGGTCCTGGGTTCATCCCAGTTGATGTGGTAATGTTTCTTCAGACCGCAATGGCTCGCGGGTCGATCCAGCCTTAAATGGGTACCGGTTCAGTCCGGGAAGTAAAAGCGGCGAGGGAGAGGAAATGGCTACCGCACTCACATAGAGGAGCCTTTGAATGTAGAGACAAGTATGTACCACAAGTAACTCAGTAGAACCCAGTATGTACCACAAGTAACTCAGTAGAGGCCAGTATGTACCAGAAGTAACTCAGTAGAGACCAGTATGTACCTCAAGTAACTCAGTAGAGGCCAGTATGTACCAGAAGTAACTCAGTAGAGACCAGTATGTACCACAAGTAACTCAGTAGAGGCCAGTATGTACCAGAAGTAACTCAGTAGAGACCAGTATGTACCTCAAAAAAATCAGTAGAGGCCAGTATGTACCAGAAGTAACTCAGTAGAGACCAGTATGTACCACAAGTAACTCAGTAGAGACCAGTATGTACCACAAGTAACTCAGTAGATACCAGCATGTACCACAAGCTAACACATCACACTCCTACGGCAGTAATGCTATTCGTTATTTTACTTTACTTTTACTTTACAGTAACTCTGGCGTGATGGAGCTCGTGACTCACATTATTGCTAGCTGTCACGTGGTAAATCAAGTCCCATTGGTTTTTTGTCGTACACAACAAAGGCCTACTACCAGCTGAACAGAAGAGAGCAGGTCGTGGTCTTGAGACTTCGCACAGGCCACAACAGACTGAGGTACCATCTATTCAATAAATTGAAGATAGGTGGTACTGACGAATGCTCGTGTGGCTCAGGGAAAATGACCGCTGAACATCTGCTGCAAATTTTTCCCGACGTACGAGGACCAGAGATAGCACATGTGGCCATCACCAGTGCCAACACTAGACAAGCTCTATGGCAGTGTCGACAGCCTCAGGAAGACAGCTGCTTTCTTCGAACAAATACAAATTGACGTCTGACAGCGTACGAAGAAGAAGAAGAAGAAGAAGGTTGTTTATCGTATGTTGGTTCCAGCATCATTACACTGTACTACAACATTGATTTGTTAATACAACATTCTAACGGTAATATCATGAGGCAACGGTAATATGATGAGGCAACTATTTTTAAAGAGGATGATGTGAATGGCCACGCATATTTTTGAGATCAAGAAAATGAAGAAGATACTAGTTGTATACAGAGCAGTTTTCTAAACCAGCATAACACGTTAAGTTAAGATGATACATGGTGAGCAACTGGTGATTCAATCGTAGTTAAGGGGAGGTGCTGGTAAGAAAGCCTATCTTTATAACTACTAGTTGAATTGCAACAATAATACAGTGGTATAATACGCATATATAGTATATACCAAAAATTGAAGATTAACTAGCATTGCCCGTTGACATGGAAACGATGGCCATATTGAATATTAATCATGTGTTCTTTTTTAAATGAATATAATTAATATTGATGTAATGCTAAAATTGTCAAATTTTGCTGTAGTGCACTTAAGTGCATGTCAAAACTTTATGTTTGAACCTTTTTGTGATATCTTGAACATATTTTAAGTTACAAAAATTTTAAATATGCATATAATTTTCTTTTTTTTTAATTTAAGAAATTGTCATGACTTTTAAGTGTGAATCAACATTTGGAAAAGATGGACAAAATTTAATCAATGATAAATTTGTATTATCCTATTGGGTATCTGATGGCCATCTTGCAGCATTTCATGAACGAATATAGAGGTTCTATTATTTTAAGTAGCTGAAAAAACATTATGAGGGAAACGCATTAGAAAGTTATGTTCTTTTCAAATCTGATAGAACTGTACCTATCTGCTTCATGTTGAATTTCTGCCCTTTCAGACGAAATAGAACGTCGTTTTCTCTTTCTTGTATCTGCCAATCGACATCCTACTTTCCAACTTTTAATACCTAACATGTTCTTTAACAATAGTTGCTGTACGTGGCCCCTCATTAATCTCTACAACAGCACTATATGTAGATAGCTTACATTGATACCAGGATAGTTATGATAGCTTGCAGTGATGCAAGTTCAGTTATGACAACTACGTCTGATACAAGTTCAGTTATGATAGCTTCGTCTGATACAAGTTCAGTTATGATAGCTTCGTCTGATACAAGTTCAGTTATGATAGCTTCGTCTGATACAAGTTTAGTTAGGATATATCACTGTGATACAAGTTTAGTTAGTATAGATCACTGTTGCACAAGTTTAGGTAGGATAGGTTATTTTCATCTAAGTTTAGTTTAGTTAACTTGTGACACACGTTTAGGTAACATAGAGAATCAGGCACACACAGTCACATAGCATATATGGAAGCCAGCGATAAAGTGATGGGGACTCTTCTGTACTAAGTTTCAGCATATTATCTGTTAATGGCGCCACCATCTCCGTATATCTCTGGGTTAATTTTTGAATAGCTAAATCAGGTACCAATTTACAGTTGTTAGATTATAGAGTGTTGCTATCGGGTAGCGAACAGGTAGAGGTGTGGTCAGAAACTAGTGATTTAACCACTGAGCCAATGTTGGTTTGTATAAGTAATGTCAATAATAAGTAGCCTCATACATACTGTCGGAGATGGACTGTTAGATACATCATTGAACGAGGTTTCAGCTTGTTGTGAGATGTGGGGGCCAGTTAGTTTCCTTCCTTCTGTGCCTAACAGTAAGCAAGGCAGGCGTATACAGTTGGATCAACTCAACCGTGTCGATCACAGGAAACGGTCAAAATAAACGAGGAGAAAACCACGTGCACAATATTCTCGCTCTCATTAAAACCCCAAAGTACCAAATTAAGCCTAAATGGCAAAATCCTGCAGCCAAACGACAACCCAACCTATCTGGGAGTCACATTTGATCGGCGCATGACATGGACAAGTCAGATTGAGAGAAACCGAATGAAAGCCAGAGAAAGAATGGCGATCATGAGGAAACTTGCTGGCACAAGCTGGGGAGCAGACGAAGGCATACTAAAGAAACTGTACACTGGAAGAGTGAGACCAGTTCTCGAGTATGGCTTTGCGGCATGGACAACAGCAGCGAAGGCGAACTTCGATAAAGTTAACAAACTTCAAAACCAAGCCATGAGAATTATAACAGATGGCATGAAGTCAACGCCAATTGTAGAACTTGAAAAGATTACAAAACTGCAATCCATGACCGATAGAAGAGACTGCAGAGCCCAGCTGCAGTCAGAGAAACTCCGAAGACTGACGGACCATCCAATGTACCAGAGACTAAACAATTTGGGAAATGGGAAACTGAAGCGGAGAAACTTTGCAGAAATAGCCAAAGCAAAGATGCACGAAGATCCCATAAACGCACTAACAACACCAAAACCCATCACTACTGTACGAAAACCTACTTGGAGGCAGGATATATTTCCAGAGGTGGTAGAAAATATACCAGGTATTGCAAACAAAAACTGCCAGAGTGAAAAAGAAAGGAGAGACACTACCCTAAGCTTCATAACGAAAAGCTACCCAAGCATGGACTGGACCCATGCATACACCGACGGTTCTGTAACAAACACTACACAGAACGGAGGGGCAGGAGCATTCCTGAACCTACCAAATGGCAGAAAAATAACACTGTCATTCGCTACTGGTAAGTACACAAGCAATTTCAGAGCAGATGCAGAGGCACTGAGGGCGGCAGTGGAAGAAATGGTAACACACAGTGAAAATGAGAGCCATATAGTCTTGCTGACAGATGCTCTCGAAGTAGTCACAGCGCTAAAAAGCCAGAAGAACACTGAGCTTAATGACTTAAGAGCAGCACTCTGCAAACTGTGCCAGCAGTCCGCACCAAAAAGGGTGGTGGTACAGTGGGTTCCGTCACACTGCAACATCCAAGGCAACGAGGAGGCAGACAGACTGGCAAAAGAAGGTGCAAGGCTACCACAAACAGATACCAGTATGACGTACGAAGAGTCAAAACGGCTTATCAAAGCCAGATACATGTCCAAATGGGAAACCGAACATACTGGTTACACCAAAAACGATGCCTATTACCAGTTGAACCGAAGAGAGCAGGTCGTTGTCTTCAGACTTCGCACAGGCCACAACAGACTGAGGTACCACCTATTCAACAAACTGAAGATAGGGTGTACCGACGAATGCCCGTGCGGTACTGGTAAAATGACCACTGAACATCTGCTGCAGAACTGCCCGACATACGAGGATCAGAGAGAGCAGATGTGGCCATTGCCAGTGGAACTGCAAGACAAGCTGTATGGTAGTGGCGAGAGTCTCAGGATGACCGCCGCTTTTTTCGAGAAAATAATGGTTACTGTCTGACTGTGTACGCAGAAGAAGAAGAAGAAGATCACAGGAAACGAACATGTCCCCCGTCCCACGAGTAGCGTTTGCTTCAGTACTCTGCCGCCCAGACGTCTTGGCTAAGACAGCAGATATTAGATGGTGTGCTTCTGCCACTCTGAATAGACACAATATAAATAAAGCGGAAACCTAGTTAGTTTGCAGGCCAAATAAGTGCTGTTCTGTGGACCGAGAAATGAGCTCTCGTTAAGCAACTGTAGCTAGTTATACGAACGCATGCCAGCCGGGTTTAGAGTGGCATGAACAGTCGCAGAATTAGCGACTTATTTGAAAGTCATAAATCTACATAACTGTTGTTTGTGGTATGTCACATAGATCGTCTCGTCATCACCAGCATAACTACTTTGTTGTAATCCAATTATCGCATGACTAACCACGACATGGCATCTGTGCCAACATATGTATGCATTTTTGGTATGCGTCTTTTCTGGCTCTTTAAATGACACAATTGCATTTACAGCATCACATACAATCTTCATTATATAACTTACATCAACACATACAACTCTCCTTATATAACTTACATCAACACATGCAACTCTCTTTATATAACTAACAGCAACAAATACAACTCTCCTTATACAACATACCGCATCACATACACATCTCCATATTTGACTTACAGCAGCACATATAACTCTCCTTAATATATGTGTACGACATTTCTAATAGTATGCAGGGCGCATTATTATCTCTTCCTCTCTCACCCTGCCTCACCATTAAAAAGTCCATTGATTCATACAACACGAAAGGTGCAAATAAAAACACAGAAAATGCATCAGACGTGTGGAGATGTGACGGATGCAACTGATACACAGATTTCTGGTTACTGACTGCAAGACGAGTAGGAGACACGCCACTCTACAGCACGATCTTCAGACAGACAGTGTGGGGTACAGACAGTAGGGGTACAGACAGTGGGGGGGTACAGACAGTGTGGGGTGCAGACAGTGGAAGGGGGGGGCGGTACAGACAGTGGGTGGTACAGACAGTGCGGGGTACAGACAGTGGAGGGTACAGACAGTGGGGGGTACAGACAGTGTGGAGTACATACAGTGTGGGGTACAGACAGTGGGGGTACAGATAGTAGGGGTACAGACAGTGGGGGGGTACAGACAGTGTGGGGTGCAGACAGTGGAAGGGGGGGGCGGTACAGACAGTGGGTGGTACAGACAGTGCGGGGTACAGACAGTGGAGGGTACAGACAGTGGGGGGTACAGAGAGTGTGGAGTACATACAGTGTGGGGTACAGACAGTGGGGGTACAGACAGTGGGGGGTACAGACAGTGTGGGGTACAGACAGTGTGGGGTACAGACAGTGGGGCTTACAGGCAGTGTGGGGTACAGACAGTGTGGGGTACAGACAGTGGGGGTGTACAGGCAGTGTGGGGTACATATAGTGAGGGGTACAGACTATGTGGGGTACAGACAATGTAAGATACAGACATAATGACGTACACATAGAATGAGGTGCATAAACATGTGAGTTAAATATATTATGAGGTTTAGACAGTATCGATGTATGTTGTCGGTCTTGAGAACTGAAGCTCGTGGGTTCAAACGACGGTGGAAACCCTGGATTTTTTCACGTCAACCTTACAGTATTTCTCTAGATCTCTGAGTGTTAGAGGTTGGACGCCCGTGTACAGTCTCGCGGACGTTGAAAATCCCTAGGCATTTGGAAACTGAAAAGAGAAGGCTTAACTGCCACTGCTCAGGCAGCGTTATTGTAAACATCTACCCGATTTACCACTGGTTACTCGTTGGTGCTAGGCAGTTCCTGCATTGTGCCGAGATGCGCTAGGGCACATGTGTAGAAGAACAGGGTTAAACCGTCTGCAATGTGTTGATTTTTTTACTAAACTAAACTACACAGTGTGAGATACATATAGTATGAGCTGCAGAGAGTATGATATACAGATAGTATGAAACACAGATAGTATGATAAACATATAGTATGAGAAACATATAGTATGAGAAACAGATAGTATGAGGCACTGAGAGTATGAGACAAAGATAGTATGAGATACATATAATATGAGACACAGAAAGTAGGAATTACACACATTATGAGAGACATATATGTAAAACAAATATTATTAGCGACAGTCCATCCATCATAGCTACGAACAATCAATAGTCGATGCAGACAATCAGTAGGAAACAAATAATTACAGTACCAGGTAAAGACATACATTGTTGAGTACACATAGACAGTACCAAGTACATATAAGCACTACCTTGTATAGGTAAACAGTAGCACGCATAGTTCGAAAGTAAAAGACGCAGGTAAGAATTTAACATTAGCAGAATGTAAATGAAGTCGGTCGGTGCAAGTCAGAACGAAGTCAGATCAACGTAATGTATAAACCAGTTGCAATATACAAGCGTGTACCTAATTATTATGGATTACTCTACTTATGACTCACAAATATTAATATTGTTCTATCAATCACCAGCTGTCTATTACATGACTATCTCCTCCTCCTCTTCCTGCTCTTCCTCCTTTTCCTCCTCCACTTTCTCTTCTTCATCCTCTTCCTCTTTTTCCTCTTCCTCCTCCTCTTCCTCTTTTTCCTCTTCTTCCTCTTCTTCTTATTTTCGTTTTCCATTCTTTTTCTTGTTACAACTACACGCGAAGACCAGTTCTCTGAATAAAAGTTACTGTAGTGGAGAGATCTTCAAAGCTTAGAAACAGCTTTGTGTGCAGCTTCGTCTGTGTAGGCCACTTCTCAGTGAGCAATTGGATAAGCATAAAACGGTTTTACGGGATATGTTCGGACATAGGAGGAGAGTTCAAATCAAACCGAGACTTTTTGTTCTCTTTCTACCTGAATGGATTATAGCGTGCTGGATCTACTATCATTAGTTAGGGGCATTTCTTTCATATTGCTGCTAAATGGCCCATTTGCAATCTGCTAGTCATGTAACACATAAAGAAAAATGGCGAACAATACCGTTAGTGCTTGCATGGAACAATGTATTGTAATGACGTATCTTATGAAAGAAGGCGTGAAACCTGCGGAAAATGACTGAAGTCTACAAACACATGACCCAAACACATGACCCCAAACGCATGACAGTGTTGAGACACTCAGCCGCTGTAAGACATTTCAATGGTTTAAACGTATTTGATCAGGCTGTACATCAGTGAGTGATAATCCCGGTTGGAGGGGAAGTGCACGTTGGATTTGATCACAAAGGTCGTCCTGCTCCTGCAAGATAACGCTCGCCCTAATATGGCACACCGCACTATGTGCATGTGCAGCAGCTCGGCTGGAAGGTACTGCCACATCCACTTTACAAACCTCAGACCTCGCTCCAAGCGATTTGCACCTGTTTAGACCGGTAAAAGAACTCCTGTCCCGTCACCATTTCAGCACTGATGACGCAGTAAAACAGGATGTCGGGGACATACTGACACATCTTTCTACCCTGAAGCTTGTCAAGCATTATTTAAACGCTGGGATAATTGCATTATCTGTGCAAGAGATTATATCGAAACATAAATGACATTTTGACTACGCTAAAAAAAATAAATTTCCTGACAAAAAACAGTCCCTGTTTCACTTGAACGCCCCTCGTTTATGCTGCTTGCACTCACGTGCACATTTGTGGAACAGGATCACGTGTTTCGATCAATCAAGACAGATGTCTCTCGTGTGGTCGACTTTCTTTATGGCTGACAAGGGTCTCCTGTTCTTGCAAGGTCATTGCGTGTTTGTTTTGTTCTAGTGTTGCTCCCTCCTTTATTTTGCCAACATGCCTGCTGTCTCCTTTCATGGAATGCCACCATGCGATGGTATTCTACCGTGCCACTACACTTCTTTTTATGATATAACTAAAATAACAACTACTTGTATTCTGTGTACTGTCTTCGATATGTTGATCAGATGTGTCCTGTCCGTACGTTCAAGTCACTCTTATCAATTATTATAAATTTGAAGGCATCTTGTTTCATTTCAATTTCTTTAATAACATAAACACACAAGTGATGGACATGATCGTACCATTGATAACAGACAGAATGTATGTCACACAGGGTCAAGGAAATCAACAGTAAAGATTCATCACTTAATGAAGCACTTTCAAAACAGCAAAATGTACCAGCAATCTTCTTCTTCTTTTCGCTTGTCCTGCTTGTGCATTTGGGTCAAGAGGTTTCTTGACCTGGTACTAGTATGTGCTTCGTATACGGAGAGCTTTACTGCTTCTGTTATTTATGCTATCCATCTTTTGCGTGGTCGGCCCTTGGCTTTCTATTCATTGTATCTGTACAGCATTGCTTTCTGAGGGATAATATCTGGTGTTTTGCGTATCACGTGACCGAACCATTTGGTTTGTTGTCTCTTGATGAGGTCTAGCACTGGTGTTGTACCTATTTGTCTCCTAATATCTTCGTTTCTGATTCTATCCATTCTTGTTACTCCAAGCATTCTACGTAGGCATTTTATATCCGGTGTTTCAATGTCCATTTTGTCGTTGCTTATCAATGTCCCATTTTGGCACTGGTAGCACAATGTGGGAAGGACTATTGTGTTGTATAGTGTTCTTTTTCTATCCATTGTCACGTGCTTACATTGTAATATCAGGGACATCTGCCCAAATATTGACTTGCTTGATTAAATCTGTGTTGAATTTCAGTGTCTCCATTGCCATCTGCTGAGAGGATGTTACCCAGGTACGTGACATTTTTCACCTATTTTACTTGTTCATTTTGAATAAATATGTTTGTTTTTCTTTCTTTTTTTTTTGCAATCGTTAAAACTTTGGTTTTTTTTATGTTGATGTTCATACCGTAACAGCAGCTTGCAGATGTTCTCACTGACACATAAGGAGATTGTACAGCTAGTGAAAAGTGGGATGTAATCAAAGAAGCTACCCTCAAAACATCGGTTTCGGCTAATGGCATTAGAGAACACATGAATCAAGACTGGTTTAGGCAAATAGTCGTTCACTGCTGCCTTTAACTGACAGAAAAAAAGGAATCACTACTAAACTGATAAAAAGAAGCAGTCAGGACAGGTTCCAGAAGATTTCAAAGATTCGAACATTGTAACCTTGTACAAGAACAAGGGGGACCGGAGTGACTGCAACAACTACATATGCGATTCGCTTCTGTGTATCGTTGAGAAGACACTTGCCAAAATTGTTCTGCGCAGACTCAGGTCCTAGGAGATAGGTTTACCCAGAGTCACAGTTCGGTTTATAGGGCAATAGGTCTACCATAGATATGATATTTTCGCTACGACAGTTGCAAGAAAAATGCAGAGAACAAAAGCAACTATTGTATATCGCCTTCATAGATCTCACGAAAGCATTTGACTTGGTCAGTCGTGAGGGTCTGTTCAAAGCGCTTGGAAGAACGGTTGCCCACCGGTTCTTCTGAGCATATCTTCATATATTTTTTTTTTCAAAGCACAATTATTTTCGTCTGACAAGATGGAAAGAGCTAATTATGTGATAAACAGTAAAGGAGATAGTTCACAAACTTGCCGTACGCCGGATCTAATGTGAAATTGTTCGGAATTTCTTGCGTTTGTTCTTACTGTACATCAGCTATTCACAAAAAGACTTTTTCTTAAGTTGGCCTAATGTTAATTTTCTCCATGACGTTCTAATGTTCTTCACAGTTGGTATCACCTCACTATATTGGATGCCTTCTTTTGGTCCACAAAAACAACGTGTAGGGTCTGACGGTACTCTATTGTTTTCTCCACTAGTTATCTGAGTGCTAAATTACATCTGTACATTTCCTGTTCTTCCTAAATTAAATCTGTACTTCGCTAAATTGCAATTATATGATAGAACGAAGTCTTTTTTCTAGTATTTTACAGAATATCTATCCAGAATGAATAATCAAAGATAGTCCTCTATATTTTGTGCAATCCTTTTTGCTACCTTTCTTCCCAGAAATATTAACATAATTTGCAAACAGATATGAAAGATCGATGCGACATTTGCAATTAATGAACACAATGAAATAAACACTCACGAAATACGACAGATTACTCCATAAATAGTAAAGAAATAAACGATAACAAGAGGCACTTATTTAAATCAAAGGGGCAAAGAAACTCGACGAGAGCCATTAAAGAAACACATCATGTATAAACGAAAACATTACTATTGAACACGGATGAAGAATATATACAACTCCAATAAGCTTCAAATCAAACAAAAGAGCCGTTTTACTGGGGAAAGATACTACCGCAAGCTACATGGACGGAATTGGGCAGTGAGTTTCAGAAAGTATAGAACTAAATTTATGAGACAAAGATGAAGGTCACATTTGCTTGCAATATGTGTTGGCAACGATGTAGAGCACACGATAACGCACATACAAGAATTGATAATATATAGATCAATAACGCACATACAAGAATTGATAACATATAGATCAATTTCGTACATTCAAGAATTGATAACATATAGATCAATCACGCACATACAAGAATTGATAACATATAGGTAAATCACGCACATACAAGAATTGATAACATATAGATCAATCACGCACATACAAGAATTGATAACATATAGGTCAATTACCCACATACAAGAATTGATAACATATATAACAATCACGTACATAGAAGAAGTGATAACAAATATAACTATCACGTACATACAAGAATTGATAACATATAGAACAATCACGCACATACACGATTTGATAACATATGGAACAATCACGCACATATAAGAATTGATAACATGTAGGTCAATCACGCACATACAAGAATTGATAACATATATGTCAATCACGCACATACAAGAATTGATAACATATGGAACCACCAAAGACACTGATGAGGCGGGAAACTTTGACACCGATGCCATAAGAATGCCTTTAAATTATAAAATCGAAGAATACATGGGGAGAGAACCATATTCCTAGATCATCTAAAGAACAATTTGCATTAGGGAACACGGGATCCTAATATGCTGACAAATTATGAGAGGCAAAAACGGTAATCGAATCCAGAAAGGTGTTTGTAACAGGCAGTGTGTGTTTGTTAATTGTAACGTGATAAACAGCATGGGTTAGTTCCTGTTAACATGACAAACATAGTGTGAATGTTCCATTATACCATCACAAACAGAGTGTGAATGTTTCAATATACCATCCATCACAAACAGAGTGTGAATGTTTCAATATACCGTCACAAGCAGAATTTGATTGTTTCAATATACTGTCACAAACAGAGTGTAAATGTTTCAAAATACCGTCAGTGTGTGACTGTTTCAATATACCGTCACAAACAGAGTGTGTTGTATTATACCGTCACAAACAGAGTGTGATTGGTTAATATTCCGTAACAAACAGTTTGTCTTGTTTATTTGAAATGCAATGTGGATTTGATTATTGCGAAGACACAAACAAAATCATCTTCCAGAGACACTTCATGGCCAGATAAAGTCCTGAGACACTTCATGACCAGACAAAGTCCTGAGACACTTCATGGTCAGAGAAAGTCCTGAGACACTTGATGGGCAGAGAAAGTCCTAAGACACTTCATGACCACAGAAAGTCCTGAGACACTACATGGCCAGAGAAAGTTCTGAAACATTTCATGGCCAGAGAAAGTCCCGAGACACTTCATGGTCAGAGAAAGTCGTGAGACATTGCATGGACAGAGAAAGTCGTGAGACACTTCATGATCTGAGAAAGTCCAGATAAGTCATTAAAAGAGGTAAAGGGTTCTAATGTTGTGTTTTTTATCGATGTTAACTGCCGAGAATTAATTTATTTCACATTTTTGTTTCTGTCAGAATAACAAAGACCCTTGAATAGAGTTCGATCAATTTACAAAAAGAGCACTGAAGGCTAAAATATAAAGAAAACAAATGTCATTAAAATGAGCCCATTTGATTAATGAAATATTCTCTCATATGGATTGTTTCTTTGCTTCTTCTTATTTGCCCTATTACCATAAATTATACAGTCACTATTTATTGCTTGGTTCTCCCAAATTGCTATTTTATGCATGATGTGCCTGCAGTAAGCTTGTTCTGTTCGGTTTTGTTATGTTCTATTATTATTCGACATCATTGCAGTCCAGGTAGACCGATAGTGATCAGTATCCCGAAAAAAATTGCCAAAAGTGTTGATATCGATGGCTTCACTAGCTCGCTGGTTGTACATACTCCTGTTCCGTCCGGTCTGACGCCACACCCTGCTTGACCGACCTTTGTTTTCAAAATGAAGCAGCACGTGAATTGCTGAATCATCGATTGTAATCGTTATATTCAGATGGCTGTCGTTGATCGACAAAATAGTTGCATCTAAATTCAGACGGCTGTCGTTGATCGACTGTATAATGCCAACCGTATTGAGAAGGCTGTCGTTGATCGACTATATAATGCCAACCATATTGAGAAGGCTGTCGTTGATCGACTATATAATGCCAACCATATTCAGAAGGCTGTCGTTCATCGACAGAATAATGACATCCTTGTTCAGAATGCTTCAACTGTTCAACGCAATACTTTGATCTAACGCTCACCTACTGTCTCCAACTCAACAGACAGCCTGATCTAACGCTCACTGGCTCTCTCTCCAACTCAACAGACAGACTATGATCTAACTCGCACTGGCTGTCTCGAACTTAACAGACAGACTCTGATCTAACGTTCCCTGGCTGTCTCCAGCTTAACTGGTAGACAAAACACTATTGCTGACGTCATGACTGACACGTTTAACTCTCCCTTTGGCTACCAGCTGAGCATAAGGCCACTCTACTACAGATGATAACTTTACACAAAGCAAACAACCAGTTACTGGCATTGGCAGCTTCAATAGCAATTAGAAACTAAGAAGTTTGCTAGCTTTGTGCACAACCCTCTTTAGTTGTCCTGTATGAGATATTTGGAAGGTTACAGTTGTTCCTTTCTTGTCAACGTTAAAGGATTTGGTGGGGATAACAAGATACGTTTGCTTGAGTAAAAAACGAAACGGACAATCCCATAGACTATAATAACATGGGCACAACATGGACACATCATAACCACATGATGGACACAACAAGGACACGACATGGGCACATCATGACTACAACATGGACACACCACAGACACATCATGGACATAACATAGAAACATCATGGATTCACCATGGACACAACATGGATACAGCATGGGCGCACCCTAGACATACCATTTCCACATCATGGACACATCATGCACACACCATGGGAACAACATAGACTCGCCATGACTGCATGGTTACAACTTGAACACATCATGCTCACATCATGGACAACACATGAATACATCATGGACATACCATGGAAACATCAATGATACAACATTAGATACAACATAAACACATTATGGACACTCCATGGAAACAAAATGGAGACATCATGACCACATCATGACCACATCTTGGACACCCCAAGGACACAACATGGACACACAATTGGCACATTCAATAGACAAATCTCAACAGCAAGCTGAACATCAATTCCCTAATGAATCAAATTAGAGGTACCAAAATGCGGAGCAGACCATCAAATTCTGAAATTTATGAAGACAGGAAATATGAAGTGCCAGCCTGGGCAACAGCTTCAAATTTCACCTTTGTAAAAACAACCATTTTTCAAAACCACGAAGATATAATTATTACAGCAGCAATAAACATAATGAGGAAACATTCACAGCTACAATGGATGACTGACAGAGAAGAGATTACAGAGTACTACAGGTAGCATAACAAATAAAACAGTGAATGAAAGACCGCAGGCAGATTCCAGAGAACCGGGTTGCGAAGGTACCAGCCACTTACATGTTAGACCTTGCACAGATGAAACCAGAGCCCCTAATAATAAGCAGCACTTTCAACCAATGAAGAGAATACGTTTCCCAGGGCTGATAAATAACATACCAGAAGGGACGAAAAAAGGCAACAAACAGATACATAGAGAACATGTCCAACATTAAAATATAGTGTAAATACGATCCGAGACTTGGAATGAAGGCGCATATACACAGGCAAACCAGCAACACAAAATATGAAAGATGGTGGACTTTGCGTTTAACGTAATTAAGTAATGCAATGGAAGTGGTCACATCTCAGTGGTCACATCTCAGTGGTCACATCACAGTGATCTCTGAAAAATTCCCAAACATCGTGAGAGCTTAGGCTGAGACACTAAAAACAGATGCAATATCCATAACTGAAAATACCAAATCTGAGAAACGATAGTTTTCTTTACACATTCCATATCAGTTGCAGGGATCCTCTGAAACCATAAACAACTATGAGTTGGACAGCGAGTTTGAGGCACTCATGAAACAAAGCTTCAATTTCAAGTTTGAAAATTCAGTGAATTCCTGCACACTGTAATATATGTGGAAATGACGAGGCAAATATAATAGACACAGAGGAAAGATGCAAAAGGCGAACTGAAGACAGGGGTATTTATGAAGAAATAAAGACAGTCATAGAATAACATTTCAAAGACAAATGAGAAAGAGAACACTCAGATTTGATCAAAGCAGGAGCATACTACTCATTGCCAAGTAGAGATCAAGCGACGATATCTCGACCGCGTACATGACACCAGACCTACTCATTGCCAAGAAGAGATCAAGCGACAATATCTCGACCGCGTACAGGACACCAGACCTACTCATTGCCAAGTAGAGATCAAGCGACAATATCTCGACCGCGTACAGGACACCAGACCTACTCATTGCCAAGTAGAGATCAAGCGACGATATCTCGACCGCGTACATGACACCAGACTGATAAATGATATGTTCCAACAAATGAAATAATGGGCAGCTAGACACGTTCCCTTGTGTTAGGAGTCAATAAACGGTAGAGCATGACTTGCAGGTCTGTCGAATGCACGAGAACACGCGACAACGTGACCCGTTCGATCCCGATTGTAGAATAAACTGTAATGAAACGAAAGAAAACTTCAAAGGCTCGCCAGGTTTAGAAATGGAAGAGATAAGACTTTGGAAGCGAACAACGAAGGAGGAGATGGAAGGCACAGCAGTCGGGGAGAAAGTTTGGCAGACTTCATATTACTGCACTTAGTCTCAATTGTTTTTGAAGTAGCGCGACCTTTTCTCTAGACACTGTCGTCGGAGAGGAAGTGAGGCAGACTAGGTTTTGCACTGTACTTCTCAGTTCTCAGGTCTCAGTTCTCAGTACATTATTTTCTTTAACTACTAGTAATGATCCGTTATACGCTCTGTATACTGGAGCGTGTGGTCACCGAAAATTTAGCTCAGTTCCTCTTTCGTGGCTGACAAGGGCTCGAGCCGACATGACAAACCTGCCATGTGTAAATGCGCGCCTACATTGAATACAAACGAGAACACATCACACAGTAGAGATGAACAAAATGTTAACATTTAAATATGCAGACAAACTAAAGATGGTTATGTCTTCTCAGTATATATAATCTATATGATAACTACATTATTTAGTGTCAGTTTTTTGTGGACGCTTTCTTACCTTTCTTTTGGTTCTGAGCTGAGCCGCATCCCTGGTGTCGTCTGCGTTACCCGGCACCTTATGTCGCCAGAGTAACCTTCCAATCATACTATAGGTCACAGATAAAATTGTCACTGGTAGCAAATATGTGACAATAGTAATGAAAAATCCGTATACGACTCTGCCATCTTCGTCAAGGAAGACTTCCTCACACGCTACATTCCCATCCTGCCTTTGAATTGCCCGGCACATGCATAGTGGGATAACTCCAAGGGAAATAGCAAAAATCCATATAGAGAGAATGAATACTTTAGACTTTGAATCCGTGACACGTTTACGAAGTGGGAACTTTACAGCTATAAGACGGTCTATGCCGATGGCTGTGTTTGTGCTGACTGATGCGGTAACACTTATCACTTGACAACCCTGAACAACCGGGCACATGAAGTCTGAAAAAATCCAGTTATCCGTGATTTGGTAAGCAAAGGTAAACGGGATACAGAATATGGCCATAATGAGGTCAGCAACAGCCAGGTTGATGAGAAAGGGGCGTAGGTCGGTGTTTGAACGCTTTCCTCTTGCGAAGACAAGGATCGCCAGTGAGTTGCCCACCAGAGCCGCCAAGGTAGTCAGCGTGTAAAGCACTATGAGAATGACGCTTGAGGAGAAAGGGATTCTCTCCAGCTTCTCCTCTGTGGCATTCGCCATTGATTCCGTCACGTTGGCAAGTACATATGTCATGTTGGGGAAACCAACCACCAGACGGTCCATACTGACAGTTGATAGCATTGGTAGATCTGAAGAGAGATTGCTCATGGTGGTATGAGTTAAAGATTGGTCTCGGACATGATGATGCAACTGAAACATATTACAAACACACTCGATCTTGTGTCATGAAAGCACATAGATACATATGAGTGACCCACACATTTGGAAGCATTTGGTTGCACATTAGCTAGAAACCATTAACCGGCAAACCATTATGTAGACGTATGTTGTTCTCAGTAACGAATTAGATTTGATATGACAAACCAGTTTATATGAAGGTCACTCCATTAAATCTATTGGGACAATCACGTTTGAAAGGTGAAGTTGACTGCACTAATTCTGATCCAATAAATCAGTTCATATGATGTAAGTCATTTCACTAATTCTGAAGTAACGCATCAGTTCATTAAATGTAGACCATTCCAAAAGATCTGATGAAACAAACCAGATCATATAATGTAGAACATTACATTACATTTTATAAAACACAACGGTCATTTAGCGTAGGACATTACATTACATTTGATGAAACAAACCACATGTTTGACATTCCATTACTTGTGATTAAACAAACCAGCTCATAGTATGAAGCTCACTTTACTGAATATGTGTAGCATATCAACTATTAGGATGTAGGTCAGACATGTGCAACATCATCAAGTGCGAGGGCCGGGGAGTGAATATTAAATGTATCCACGGGCCATACCGGTGATATTAATTTAAAATGTGAAGATGTTGGTATTTATTTGAATTAAGAATATTGTTGTTTCTGTGTTTGTGTCATTTACGTTGTGTCATTAGTCTTCAACAAATAAACGAATAGATTAACAGTAAAACACACATTTCCTTCGATATTTATTCAACTATTTACTATTTCATATTTATTGTAATTTTTTTAAAAATTAAAAGTGTCTTACGAATACAATTTAGATTCATTCAATGGGACTTTTGGGAGACGATCAATTTGTGTGACAAAAATGAAGTTGCAATACGCAAAGTGTTCACGAGAAACGAATCCGTTATTTTCATCCTGGTTTTCGAACTTCTTCTGGAAAAAAAGTGGCTCGACACGGAAAGCTTCACACAAACATTGGTCTAATTCACTCCTCGCGGCCCTCATCCCAAGGCTGCGGAGTACCAGGCTCCACCTGGGAGTCAGTAAGGATTTTGGTCGACACGCTTCCAATGGACACACCCTTAGCAGTATGACATGTTAGTGGTCGATCGACGCAGCGGGCCTTTGGTGCCTAGGCGAACAATATTATTATTATCTTGTAAATAATTCCATTTTAGTGCTTTCGTTTTGCAAACAGCGCACGTTTAGTGCTCTCGTCTTGTAAATGGCCCTAGTTCAGTGCATTCGTCTTGTAAATGATCCACATTCAGTGCTCGCGTCTTGTAAATAGTAACCATTCAGTGCTCTCGTCTTGTAAATGATCCTAGTTCAGTGCTCTCGTTTTGTAAATGACCCCCGTTCAGTGTTCTAGTCTTGTAAATAGCCCCAGCTCAATCCTCCTGCCTTGTAAATGACCCCCATTCAGGGCTCTAGTCTTGTAAATAGCTCCAGCTCAATCCTCCGGCCTTGTAAATGACCCCCATTCAGTGCTCTAGTCTTGTAAATAGCCCCAGCTTAATCATCCTGCCTTGTAAATGACCACCATTCAGTGCTCTAGTCTTGTAAATAGCTCCAGCTCAATCCTCCAGCCTTGTAAATGACCCCCATTCAGTGCTCTAGTCTTGTAAATAGCCCCAGCTTAATCATCCTGCCTTGTAAATGAACCCCATTCAGTGCTCTAGTCTTGTAAATTATTGCAGGAAACTACTGTGGTCATGACATGAGCGATGTTGATTGATTTTTTAACAACACGGTCTATTGGAGTAAAATGCAGTCATGTACATATAACTATGACGCATTGATCTTCATATAGTTAACTGATTTGATATTAGCAATAACTTCAAGTTTGACCCTATCATTGCTCAGGGTTTCATCAGTTGGTGTCCTGGTTAGCCTCTCCAAATTAAGATCGAATTTATTCAAACCGTTTTTGTATTTCCTGACAATTGATTCGTTCCTAGTAGTATCTTCATTGATTGAAGAGCAAGACATTTTTCCATAAATTTTAATTTATCATCGACTCTGCGAACGAATATAGCAAACTGGGTAATTTTGGTGTTCTTACTATCGCCTAGAGCAATTGTGATAGCTTCACATTGTGAGACGAGTTCTTTGATGCTCAATTTTATTTCATCGATACGTCTCGTCACAGTTCAATCAGAAAACGTATCTGATCAGTGCCCATGCTATTATCAGGAATATAACTTACAATGCTCTGCGATTTATTTCACTGACAATAAATCGTGTCTGAACAATATTGTCAGTTGCATTATTCCCTTTGTAGAAATTCATCTGCTGAGCAGATAAACTTTGTTCCAAATTGTGTATCTTATCTTCGCAGTTGACCTTTGACATCACTGTAGTCTGTGTGCTTGGTAGTATAATGCCTTTGTAGGCTGTTTTATTTTATAGTGGAGATAGTTTCAAAACAAATCAAATATGCATGGGTCTCCATCTAAATGACAAAACAATACTGATAAGTCTAACATCCCCCATGAATAGTTCGTCCCTCTGTGTCCACTTCTTTTGAAAAGTACGTCATTCAATGCACTTCTCCTAAAAAGCAGGGCACATATTGTCCACTTTCCATTTCTTCAATTACGACATCTTAATAATTTAGAACGCTGACACAATTATAACAAAATAAACTAATATTATAAATCGCAACATGTCACACTATTTCAATCAATTTCATAATACTACACTTGCATATTACTACTCTTGCATAATACTACTCTTGCATATTACTACTCTTGCATATTACAACTCTATAAAACTGAAAATTCGATACTGAAAGTTGGAACGACAGTCATGCATATGTGCAGTCAACAATTTTCATTTCAAGGTTTTCATTGGCCGTTTCTTGCTGCGACATGTTCCACTCAACTATATTTGCCTTGCAAAGTTCACAAGTGTACACGTTTATACTCTACATCCACAAGAAAAGCGCTAAACATCACGTGCAAGCGCTTGTCTCGAGAAACAATTCAAACAAAACTCTTTATTATAAATTTGTAATACATTAAATTTTCGAATTGTCTGAGGAGCATCTCGTAGTCTCATTTCTCTCTTTCATTAAAGAAAGACTAGACAGTCTATAAGCGGATGGCTTGCCGGATTTGATGAATGTCAGATCAAATCAGAGTGCGGACCCCGAACCCTACGTTGCACATAACTGATGCAGGTCATTCTAGTAGATGTGATAAACCACTCTACAAGCTGCAGATCCATCTACTACATGTAAAGTGACAAGCCAGATTATAAGATGACGATATATCTAATAGATCTAATGTGACCAGCTAGTTTACAGTGTGCTAATTGTAATCAGACAATCCAGTTTAAAATTTTAGATCACTTATTTAAACGACTCCAATAATCTTGGTTCTTTATGTTGTGGATAGTGACCGTCTTTCGATTATATAAATGATACCCTACCTGTTTGACCTTTTTGGATTGATTTCGCTAACAAGTTCTCAGCATTGAAGCCTTTCGTGTAATTACAACGATCATATACAAAAAAATGTGTCAATGATATGTAGTGCAGATATGTTTTCTAGCGACACACCGCTTGATATATGTTTACCATCCGATTGAGGACCACTGCTTATTAAAATATGATCTACCTCGTCCTACAAACCATATGTTAGTGTCCTCCAAACTATGTATTAGCAGGTCCTATATACTACGTGTCGATATATCTTACGTACTTAACTGCATGTTAATTTGTTCTACCAATTGCGTGTTGTTGTGTCCTGCGAACTGTTTGTTAGTGTTTTACCAACCATGTGTTAGAATGGCATATCGAATGTGTTAGAATGCCATGTCAATCTACGATGTGTTATTATGTCCTACAAGCAGCGTTTAGTGTGTTTTTACTAGCTTACCAGCTAGCTGCATCTCGAGATGTCCCTTGGGGTCTATATGTATGACAAAGATACGAATAACACCATTACCCCACAAAGAACATGCCATAAGAGGCGACTAACTGTATGACGTGGCATACCACCGGTCGCGTTTATATGGTTTGTTAAGAGCAGCTCAGATTGCGCCTAGGAGGCTTTGGGTCTACTTTGCTCTAGTGTTTGAGTAATTTAAGATGGACTCGCACACCGGTAAAACATTCTCCCCGCACTTGTGCCAACTCAGCGGAGTCCAGAGCTGCAACTATGTCATGGTATACACTACTTTAGCGCAATGTTGTGTCCAGCCAAAGATGTGCTAAAGTGTCCTACCAAATGTGTATGTCAGTGTGTCCTACTTAAGATGTGCCAGAGTGTCCTACCAACTGCGTGTCAGTGTGTCCTGCGAAATATGAGCTAGTGTCCTATCAACTGTGTGTCAGTGTGTCCTACCAACTGCGTATCAGTGTGTCCTACCATCTGCGTATTAGTGTGTCCTACCAAATGTGTGTCAGTGTGTCCTACAAACTGTGTGTCACTGTGTCCTACCAACTGTGTGTCAGTGTGTCCTACCAACTGCGTGTCAGTGTGTCCTACCATCTGTGTATTAGTGTGTCCTACCAAATGTGTGTCAGTGTGTCCTACCAACTGTATGTCACTGTGTCCTACCAACTGCGTATTAGTGTATCCTGCCAACTGTGTGTCAGTGTGTTCTACCAACTGCGTATTAGTGTGTCCTACCAACTGTGTGTCACTGTGTCCTACCAACTGCGTATTAGTGTGTCCTGCCAACTGTGTGTCACTGTGTCCTACCAACTGCGTATTAGTGTGTCCTACCAACTATGTGTCAGTGTGTCCTACTAATTGTGTGTCAGTGTGTCCTGCCAAATGTGTCATTGTGTCCTGGCAAATGTATGTCAATGTGTCCTGATAAAGATGTGCTAAAGTGTCCTACCAAATGTGTGTCGGTGTGTCCTACCAACTATGTGACGGTGTTTCCTGCCAACTATATGTCATTATGTCCTTCCAACTGTGTGTCAGTGTGTCCTTCGAACTGTGTGTCAGTGTGCCCTACCAAATGTATGCTAGTGTCCTACCAACTGTGTGTCAGTGTGCTCTATCAAAAGTCTGCTAGTGTTCTACCAAATGTGTGTCGGTGTGTCCTACAAACTATGTGACGGTGTTTCCTGCCAACTATGTGTCGGTGTGTACTGCCAAAGATGTGCTAGTGTCCTACCAACTGTCTGTCAGTATGTCCTACCAACTGTGTGTCAGTGTGTCTAATCAACTGTGTGTCACTGTGTCATACCAACTGTGTGTCAGTGTGTCCTTCTGACTGTGTGTCAGTGTGTCATACCAACTGTGTGTCAGTGTGTCCTTCGAACTGTGTGTCAGTGTGTCATACCAACTGTGTGTCAGTATGTCCTTTGAACTGTGTGGCAGTGTGTCATACCAACTGTGTGTCAGTATGTCCTTTGAACTGTGTGGCAGTGTGTCCTACCAACTGTGTGTCAGTGTGTCCTACCAACTGTGTGTCAGTGTGTCCTTCGAACTGTGTGTCAGTGTGTCCTTCGAACTGTGTGTCAGTGTGTCCTACCAACTGTGTGTCAGTGTGTCCTTCGAACTGTGTGTCAGTATGTCCTTCGAACTGTGTGTCAGTGTGTCCTTCCAACAGTGTGTCAGTGTGTCCTTCGAACTGTGTGTCAGTGTGTCCTACCAACTATGGGTTGGTGTGTCCTTCGAACTGTGTGTCAGTGTGTCCTAACAACTGTGTGTCAGTGTGTCCTTCCAACTGTGTGTCAGTGTGTCCTACCAACTATGGGTTTGTGTGTCCTGCCAACTATTTGTTGGTGTGTTCGATCAATGTCTTAGTTTATCATGCCAACCGTCTTGTAGTCTCCTACCAATTGCGTGTTAGTATGTGCTATCAGTTGTGCCTTAGTGTGTCTTATTACGTTTGAGCCAATTGTCCTACCATCTGAGTGTTTATGTGTGCTATCTACTGTTTGTTAATTTGTCCTACTATCTGAGTGTTAATGTGTCCTTCAAACGTCTTTGCAGTGTGCCCTATCTACTTATCCACTTCCTGTTAATGTGTCCTACAAACGTTGTGTTAGTTTGTCCTACCAGTTTCGCATTACGGTGTTGTGAAATCCATGTTTTAGCGTGTCCTTTCAACTGTGTGTTAGTTTTCTCTGATAGCTGCATGTTATTGTATCCTTCCAATTGTGTGTTAGTTTTCTCTGATAGCCGCATGTTATTGTATCTTTCCAACTGTGTATTCTTATGTCCCTTTAACATTGTGTTAGCGTTTCATATCAACTACATAATTATTATCTCCTAAAAAAAATGTTTAATGTCATATCCACAGCGTGTTTGTCGATTACATGAACTTGTTGTTAGTGTGTCATTCGGACTGTGTGTTAAATGTCTATATTTCTGCATCATTTTAATCGACTAAATTACTATGCAGTTTTTATGCGGGGTGTTAAACAATAAAGGTATTATTTGAATTTACTTCCAAATCAATAATTCTCTAAACAATGGGAACCGTGTTATGGCTTCTGAGCTCGAGAAACATTAAAATTTGATCAGGAACAATGTTGGTTAATAGCTCTTGATCAGTGAAATTCGATAAAAAATGTTCCTTTGAGCAATATAGACATGAGGAGCACTAATTAGATGTTACATACAAAAAAGCTATTTGCAGTTAATCATAGTGAAAAATCGAATTATGTCTAGAACATATTTGTATCTTGTGGAATTAGCCAATTAATTATTGAGGTAGACACTTGTGCAAGTAATTAGGAAACAAACATAAAAGTACTATACAGAACATATTTTTTTTAACAACAAGTTACAGCGTGGCTCAGTTGGTCAAGTTCGTCCAACCGTAGACAGCACAGATCGACTTTAGTCCGTCTTTTAATTCATAAACAAGGTCCGAACAAATTTACTACTAAACTGCATGGCAGATACAACTGATTTGTCGCATGCATCCTTAATATATACGTGACGCTAAAACATTGATATTATTTAGTCCATCGACGTTAAGACATTTGCATATCGATGAATTCTTTTGATCTTGTAGAACCATTGCAAAGACATGGCATTAAATTTAAGATTTTACAGTAGGCAACTTAATTTCTCGTCGCATTTTGTTCATATGTGTACCTCCTTAATGTCTTGAGAGAACAATTTATTTTTTGTGTTAACATTTACGTACAATCATAACATTGACACCAATTTTGCAACAGTTATATAGCCCTTCGGTCACAATTAGACACCAAGGTTGTTTCAAAGACCGGCAGCTAATTTAAGTTGCTTAAAGCATTTGAATATTGAAATGTATTTGCTGTCATTGTATGTACACCTAGATGTTTTGATAAACATACGCTAATTCCTCCAAGTTTGCTATTCAGAATGTTCACAAATAATGATATTATTCATTCTGAATCTGTCGATTCAAAGAGGTTGATAATTGTTACTGGCTGGACAAATTGTAATCCATCTCGCTGCCAGTACTGTTCTTCTTCCTGGAGCACATGTTCAACACACTTCTTCCAGAACTAAACGTCTATTTTTGAAAGGTGCTCACGTGTCAGCACTTCATCATCAGACATTGTAAATGTCCTGTTCTGTTCGGTAACTTGTCCTTTGACTTTAGCCCACACAAGCTCTGTAGGGTTTAGATGTCCATGATGTGCAGGTAGTGGCAGAGAAGTGTGACCGTACTCTTCAATGATTTTGTCAATATGATACACCTTTGTCTTATTTGTCTTCCTCACAAGCTGCAACAACCTGGGCTTCAAATAATGTTGTCGAAATTAACTTTTTATTTAGCTAGCCATGTCCTAATTTGAGCTTTGGTATTTGATGCAGTTGGCACTCTGTCTTCCTCTGATACTGCATTGTGATAGGATGCATCTTCCATTACTAGGCATGACGGTCTATCCAAAATTGGAAGCAGATCATCTCATCCAGTGCCTGACAATTAGTTCATCATGTCAGTGTGGTAGTCTCTACTGTCCGTACTTTTGTATTGAAAAATATGTTCAGCGTCATGGACAAGTCTGTTTTCACTGTTTCCGGCACACGTTAGTATAATACGCTGCCCTTTGCTGCTTGGAATTTGTCTTTTCTGTTCCCCGCCAACTGATTGCCATTCTTTACCATTCGTGTGGTGAGCATTGACCCAGGATTCATCCAAGTATACAATATCTTAGCCTCGCCTACGCCGTTCACGTATGTCTCAGGTATTCGCTTCGGGCAGCAATCAAATGTTGCTTTTCACATATAATATTCATGCCACTTAAAGTTTTCCTGAATGTAACTTCGGCGGCTCTTACAATTTTCCGAAGATTACTTTTGGAAATGTCAATACTGCAGTCGGATTGCAATGTTAATTCTGGTTTCCGGAGAGAAACAAATTGATTGTTCGTCAATAGTTTCAAAATCTTCCGTTTTATGACATCTCCGTCGAAATCATCAAATTTTCTTTACCTACCTTGCTTGATGTTCTTTTATTTGTTGTTCACCTTATTTCTCTATTCCCTAAGCCGATATGCGTTTCACTATGTTTTTATTTTGGCGCCTGTTGGCCCAGCGCATACGACCGGCATGCATGTTATGCAAGGGCCTGCTTTCTCCTGCATTTTCTAAGAGTTTGCTTCCCTTGGTTAACAGCTGTGATGAGGACTGAACCCACCACCTTCGGATGGTGAGCCGAGGCTGCTTCTAATATTTCCTAATGAAGACATTTTTCAAAATACATTTCATTTCTTAGAGAAATAAATCATTACTTAACCGCATGGATATTCTAAGATTGCATGCGAAAAATCATGTGAATATGACATACAGTTTTATAGAATAGCTTCAGACCTTGTTTGTGAATTAAAAGACGGACTATAGCGTGATTATTCACTAGGTAAATTAATCCTCCCGATTTTGGTTACTGTTATTAAACTATTTTAATCCATGTTCGTATGTCTACATAGACGTCGGCTGTTTTTTTATATAAGAGAAAAGTATATGAAATATATCTAGCAATAAAAACCGACATCATAAACAACAGAATACATAGGTCAGTAAACAATACTCAAGGAGGTGGGATAAATAGTACAAGTTTACAACACAGATATATATGAACTGTGATTGTCGGATCGTTTTATCATGAATCAATACATCGTTGTTTTACATGGGCTGTAGTGTCTAAATAATGCGGAGTGTTTCTATAACATCTCAACGTGGCTGTACATTCTATGGTATCGAATATTTTTATCGCTGCACAAAATGTTAGTACTTTCTATCACATCACATAATGGTTGTACCTTCTATCACATCACATAATGATTGTACCTTATATCACATCACATAATGGTTATACCTTCTATCACATCAACAAATGGTTATATCCTCTATCACATCACATAATAGTTGTACCTTCTATCAAGCGTACGAAGAAGAAGAAGAAGTACTTTCTATCACATCACATAATGGTTCTACCTTCTATAACATCAAGTAATAGTTGTATCTTCTACCACATCACATAGTAGTTGTACCTTCTATTACATCACATAATAGTTGTACCTTCTATCACATCACATAATGGCTCTGCCTTCTATCACATCAAGTAAAGTTTATATCTTAAATCACATAATGGTAGTATCTTCTATCGCATCACATAATGGTTGTACGTCCTATCACATCACAAAGTGGTTCTACATTCTATCACATCACTCAATGGTTCTACCTTCTATCACATGACATCATGGTTGTAGCTTCAGTCACGTAATGGTTCTACCTTCTATCATAACATATAATGAGTGTATCTCCTATCACATCACATAATGGTTGTACATTATATCACATCACATAATGTTTGTACCTTACAGCACATCACATAATGGGTGTACCGTCTATCACATCACATAATGGTTGTATCTTATAGCACAACACATAATGGTTGTACCTTCTATCACATCACACAAATGATGTTTGTTTATTCACATGCCATAATCGCTGCATTGTGCTTCACGGCGCATAACTGGTGTTTCTTCTGTTGTATCACACAAGACTGAATCACGAAACGTATCAGTTCTATCGTAGAACGAAATGGTCATACATTCAATCACATCACCTAATGAATATACCTTCTATTACATCACAAACTAACAGTATCGCGCTGTCTCATCTTCGATCACATCACATACCAACAATATCACGCTGTTTCATCTTCTATCCAATCGAATGCCAGTAGTATCACGCTGTTTCATCTGCTATCACATCACATACCAATTGTATCACGCTGTTAAACCTTCTATCCCGTCACATACTAACATTATCACACTGTTTCATCTTCTATCACTTGAAATACCAGTAGTATCACGCTGTTCCATCATCTATCACATCACATACCAACAGTACCACGCTGTTCCATCTTCTATCACATTACATGCCAACAGTACCACGATGTACCTTCTACTATCACATGACACACTGGCTTTATTACTTAACATATTAATTATAGCTTCTCTCATTTCATATAATGATATTGTCCCATAACACAATGGCTGTATCCTCCCTCACATAATAACATAATATACTGGTTCTATCACATAACATAATGGTTATATTTTCACCCAAAGAAAATATTAGCTCTGTTACATCACAATGGATGTATCTTCCGTCACCAAACATATTGGTTCTATCAGATGATACAATGGATATATCTTCCTTTACAGAACATATTGGTTCTAACACATGATACAATGGCTCTATCTTCCTTCACATAACATATTGATTATATCACAAAATACAATGTATATATCTTCCCTCACAGAACATGTTGGATCTATCACATGATACAATGTATCTTCCCTCACAGAACATACTCTTTCTATCACATAAGGCAATGAGTGAGTTCAGCCCCTCACAATGGTCAAGAGAGGCCCTAGGCCTATTCAACTTTGATTTGATTTCAAAGTCACTTTTTTCTTCTTCTTCGTGAGCGTTCATGCGCATTGAATATATCTAAAGTTATCAATCTGAGGTTATTGGTATCCCTGTAGAGCCTGCCCGAAATGGTATTGGTGACGACCACACATGCCTTCTCTGTTTCTCGTATGCTAGGCACCTTTGTAGCAGATGCCAAGCAGTCATTTTATTAGAGTCGCAGACACACTCACCAGTATTGTGCATCTTTAGTTTGTTGAACAGATGACATCTCCGTGTATTGTGACCTGTACGGAGTCTAACGGTTACCATCTGTTCGCTTCCGTTGGTTTTGGTAATATGCGTCATTTTGTTGGTAACCTGGTTGCTTCTCCTCACACGTACTATGTACAGCCTTTAAAGGGCTTGACCTCTTCATCAGGTATATCTATATCAGGATGATGTAGCGTCCACATTCCCTCGACAGCAACAAACCTATTACAAAGTTTTACACAAGAAGATTCATGGAAATGGTGGAACTGATTTTGAAAATTCAAAATAGCCTGTAACTGAGGTATCAAGATCGTAAGACAATTATGAGAATGGGCTTCAAATGGTCATTCGATAAATTCTCTCAACAGTTCGACTTGAATGATTTCAGATGGTTGTTCACATAGATACACTGTACCAAACATTAAGACGAATACAAATTAAAATTGCATCATCATTTGTAACTGCTCATGGAGCATACTTTATCATAATTTATATTTATTTCTTATTACTTATCGTTCACCATGTCATTTGATTGGAGATCAATAATGTTCATTGACATATGACGGGAGTTTATTTTTCAATAGTGTACTTATATTAATGTTGAATCACTAGAATTTCCTCTGCTCTGCATCGAATGTCCTCTGCTCTGCATCGAATGTCCTCTGCTCTGCATCGAATGTCCTCTGCTCTGCATCGAGATAAGAAAATAGTCTCTGAAATTGTTTTTGCAGTTCATAGATGATTTATTTTACAACTGAGAAGAAAATTAAGCTTCATTTTCTTCATTTAATTGTTAACAACTTTGCAAATGAATTATTACTGACTAGCAAGTATCACCAGTTTGACAATGAAATCCTTGACATCAACGAATAGATCACAAATAACTTGCTTCTGACAATGCACTTCAAGATTCAAATGAACCATATGACTTAAAAATGGCTCAAATTTCCAAAGCCAGCTAATGTTTGATGAAAGTGGTTGAGAAATAAATCGATTTCCTTTGTGAGCTGAGAGAACAGTGATCGAACCTTACTACAAATAAACCATCTCGTTTCTATAAACTAAATCATGTGAATAGACTTAGAATCACGTTCTTTCAGAAACATAACGTAGCTGGTGATGATTAAACCCTTGAGTTTCAATCAAATATCCTCTCGAAACAGCAGGTTTCACGACGTATGCCAAGTCTACATATTGTCCGATCAATAATTGATGATGAATAGTGGAATGGATGATCATTCAAGATTGTGTGACTTCTCCAACCAAACCTATCTTTGCCTAAAACATTCTCCATTATTCTTCAATTGGACTGTTGGGGTTGGAGTGCCCTTCACATTATATCCTGGCAAAGTTTTGTGCCTTCTCCAACCAAACCTATCTTTGCCTAAAACATTCTCCATTATTCTTCAATTGGACTGTTGGTGTTGGAGTGCCCTTCACATTATATCCTGGCAAAGTTTTGTGCCTTCTCCAACCAAACCTATCTTTGCCTAAAACATTCTCCATTATTCTTCAATTGGACTGTTGGGGTTGGAGTGCCCTTCACATTATATCCTGGCAAAGTTTTGTGCCTTCTCCAACCAAACCTATCTTTGCCTAAAACATTCTCCATTATTCTTCAATTGGACTGTTGGTGTTGGAGTGCCCTTCACATTATATCCTGGCAAAGTTGTGTGCACTTCTCCAGTTGCTCTGCAGTGCATCCGTCGCGCTGATGCTAATTTTCACGAGATATTCAATTCATGGATGAATACTTACATTTGGGAAGTATCACACATCAGTCGTTTCATCAAGCCAAAGAGAATACCGCTGAAAACGTCGTGCTTCGTTCGCAATTAAATTAACTGCGTCTTATATTGATTTTTACATCCTCAGTTCTACGAGTTATTGACAATGTGGGAACCAATGTGCTTGTCTTGGTATAACTGCCCTTTTCGTTTAGCATGCACCTATTGAAGAGGACTCCGTCGGTTGACTCCATGCTTCTGTTAGCCAACGCATAAACATATCATCTACTTTGTAACTTGCCGTCATTAAAGATTCATTGTTAGTTTCTTTCTTCATAACAAGATCTTGTAGGGAGTGTTGCAGTGATTCAATTTATTTGCTCTGTCATTTATCTTTGTTAAAATTGTTGCCGGCTGGAAAATATCATTTGGAGGGCAAGATGTGGTCAAAAGGTCGGAATTAAGTCTTAAATTCCTGAGGGACATATGTAAGGTCTTATAAAACGTTTTTTTTTTGCATTCGCCTTATTTCTGTAATCCCAAAGGCGGTGTGCGTTGCCCTGTGGTTTTTATTTTGCCCATGTCGGCCCAGTGCATCCGACTTCAGCATCCATTTTTATGCGAGGGTCTGCTTCCTCCTGCATTTTCTAACAGTTTTCTTCCCCGGGGTAACGGCTGGTGCTGTGATATGGATCGAATCCGGCACCTTCTGGCTGTGAGCCGTGTCACTTAACCACTAGCCCACGCCGTCCGCATAAAACATATGAAATCAGATAACACTATCAACGGCATGCCGTGTGTAGGTGTTGAACCTAGTCTCCTTGCACACCTGTCCAAGTGTGTCGGTGTCTCTAGCTATAACCAAACAACAAGTTTATGTCAGATTTTAAATCTGTGTGAGGCTCGGGTCGAATATCTCTGCCGCCCCTACCTCCCTCCTCACGTCTTTTTGAGAACTTGATTCAGTTAAATAATATAATACTTCTGTCATAGAACATAACTGTTCCATTACGGAACATAGTTGTTTTATAACATAACATACTGGTTCTAGCAGAGAGCATACCATTCCCCTTACATTTGCTGGCTCTATCATAGAACATTATAGTTCTGTCACAGAACATATTGGTTATATCATAGAACACAATGATTGCATCTCCAATCGCTGGACATACTTGTTCTATCACAAACCAGAGTGGTTCTGTCACATACAATTACATTTATATATTATATCACATCATATGGTGGTTACATCATATAGTATAATAGTCAATTAATGAACAATGGCTTTTAAAATCGATTTCAGTGCACCAGGGCGTCCCAATAAGTGCTCAATCCCTGCTGAAAGTGCCAACGACAGAGCACAAACTCCGTAGCGTCCACGGCGGTTGCGCAATTTACGCCAAATTTGTCAGGTATCCGTTCACAGCTAGGTTGACTGAGGAGGGGGGGGGAGGGCGGCCATGCCAGACTATAAACCATGACATGCTCAGTCTAGGCGTGACGTATTATTAACCCCGTACGTTGGGATTGTAAGCAAGGCACATATAACCTCGGCCACGCACTTCCCCAACATCGTTGTTATATCTTTTATAATAGAACGGTAGTTCTATTTTAGAACATAATAGCTGTGCTATAGAACATAGTAGTTCAATCATAGAACACAATTGCTGTGTCATAGAGCATAGTAGTTATATCTTAGAACACAATAGGTGTGTCATAAAATATAATGGTTTTATTATAAAATACAATAAATGTGTAATAGAATATAATGGTGGAATCACAAACCATAATAGCTTTACCATATAACTAAATAGTTCTATAAAAGAACACAATAGTTGTCTTATATAACATAATGGTTGTATGAAAGAACATAATGGTTCTATTGTAGAACATAATAGCTATACCACATAACATTAAAGTTCTACCATAAAACATAATAGTTGTTTTATAGAACATAATTGTTCTTTCACAGAGCTCAAATGCTTTTTTCACGAAACATAGTGATTCTATCAAAAGACAATGTTAAATAGTATCACATCACACAATTCTTCTCTTATATCATATTGCACACTATTAGTATCACGTCACATAATTGGTGTACGTTCTGCGACCACACGATGTAAGAATAACTTGCAATGCTGGCCCAGATGTTGTGAGTCGACAAAGCTCGCTGGTGTCTAACACTGTCACAGCGTCAGTAGGCAGACCAGGTTGAGAAAAGAGTGCATCTCTGAGCGCATGCGCGACCTTCTCTCATACCGCGTTGGTCCGCTAAAAGTGCCGCTATGGCAGCAGCTTGCCTCGGCTCGCACCAACACATACTACCTCGGACGGCTTGAATGGTTCCAGAAACCCTGGCAGATCACATGGACCTAATAGATTAGCAAGGTCTCCTAACTTGCTTCGTATTAAATCTTTCTGTTTACATTTATTTTGCGATTTTGTTTTGTTTTGACCTTGCTTCTTCCAATATGCTGTGGATAAGGACGCCACGTACCTGAAAAATAGCTTGTTACTTTTGCTTTTGATATCTGACGTTCAAAACATTGTTGTCGTCATTCCTGAAGAAGCTATCACACCGATTACTGTCCAGCCAATAAACATTGCAGGACTGAGATACTAAAGACAGAACATTACTAGCGAGTTGGGCAATCAATTAATTATATCATTTTCACAATAAATTTAAAACATATTTTTTGAACCCCCTTATTTATCATTATCAAAAAAATATACAGGCAAATGAAGGCAATAATTGTATTATCTGTAACGCTGAATCAGCACATTGTGTTCTATAATAAAACGATGGATAGTCAACCACATTTATATTTCATTAAGAGACGACATCTTTTTTTTAATTTTTCATATTGCTTTTGTTATTTGTTCATCTAACATTTTTTCAAATATTTTATCTTTGTCTTGTTCACACATTTCTCGCGTGCAGCTAGAATATCTCAAAGTGTATTACCTGTTTCCAATACGACGTATAGAGTAAGGCATTCCACCGTGTTGTACCTTGAGACGACTGCCACCCCAGCCATCGGTCGCCTTCTCTGACGTTACGTTGCAGGCACACATTCGCGTTGTTATGTACCATCTGTGTAATACTTGCTTGACCCATTGACCCAACCTTGACATTCCTTACACCGGGGTTGTTCTTAGTCCAAAGATATGTGACATCCTTCATGTCACACCCACAACCTCTGATTTCATTGTTACCTGTTTCCTATTCATTGTTTTTGTCAGCCATTTACAAACTAGTAAACTGCATATATGTATATATATATATATATATATATATATATATATATATATATATATATATATATATATATATATATATATATATATATATATATATATATATACACATATATATATATATATATATGCCGTCTTCAAAATAGTAAGTAACGAAGCGTTTTAAAATAAAACCGAACCGAACTGCAACAAGTGAACATACGTACTATGCGCATGATGACGTCACTTCTGATGTAATAAGCACATGCCAGCCGGCAAGTTTGCAAAAGCCCATTATCCTCCGACTCATAGTTTCCTCAGCAGACAGTTGAAAAAATGGCGGGTGTGATACGGAATCCGTCCAGAGTTAATCAGCGAGCGGTGATTCGGTGTCTAAGAGCTGAAGGTTGTCGACCAGATGATATTCATCGCAGAATGCAGACAGTGTATGGTGACAAAAGTGTGTCGAAGACAACATTGGAGAACTGGACAACGATGTTTAAAGAGGGTAACGAAAGATCTTCCGAGATCAGGTCAGGCGCATATTTTTGCGTCAGAAGGCGCCATCGCCAAAAATGATGTAGCAAGTCGGGTGGACCGTCACCGGAGCTTATGTTCGCTAGCAGAGAAATTCGCTGTGTCGCTATGGACGGTTTAAATGGTGGTTAGCAAGAAACTGAAGCGACCCACGGCATCCTTGCATACGCGAATTAACATGGGTTTATAGCCCGTAAACGCAGACCTATTAAAGCCAGTGATGGAGTTTTACCTCCCCATAACACAAAGACCGGGGAAGAAATATAGAGACCATATGTTTTCCATGCAGCATGGTTCATCTCTCGGTCTGCCTTGTTTGCTCCAAGGGAAAGGTGCTACCAATACATTTGGAACAAGGCGAGCCGCAGAAGATGCCAGATCAGCAGATCAATTATCTATTTATTCGCCTGTCGGGGCTTACTGACCAGCCGCCAACCAAGAGGAAGGACCTCATCTATTCTGCTGTAACACTCGTCTGAGGTTGCATTAGCTCGCTCTAGAATAAGGCATTGTATCCTCTCCCGAATAAGGCATTGTATCCTCTCCCGAATAAGGCATTGTATCCTCTCCCGAATAAGGCATTGTATCCTCTCCCGAATAAGGCATTGTATCCTCTCCCGAATAAGGCATTGTATCCTCTCCCGAATAAGGCATTGTATCCTCTCCCGTACACTTTCTCGCACAATGTATGTTGTCAGGTTTCGTGAACTTTCAGAGTTACCAGAACACATGTGGTGCTGTCTCGATGCTCTGCAGGTAGATCGGTCTGATTCCAGTCGCTGTAGTTACTGTATCTTATTGAGTCCCACCAGCGTGGCCTCTCTAGTGATTGTCCCGCCTCGTGTCTCTCCTGGTCTGCCCCTCCTTCTAACACCGCTTGGTTTTCACATAATCGCGTCAACTAGAAGTCTGTCGCTGTTCATTCTAAGGACATGTCTAATGCACGATGAACGTTTTTATTCTTTTCGATTGTTCTAAATTGGTCAATATTTTCCCACGTGACACGCAGGTTGTTGTAAGTTCTGTGTTTGTTGTAATAGCTTGATTTTATTGAAAACTGTTGGTTGAAGAGTCTTGATTTTATTGATAGCTGCTGGTTGTAGCATCTTGTTTTTATTAATAATTGTTCGTTGTAGCGTTGTGGTTTTATTGATAGCAGCTGTTGGTTGTTAAATTTACACAAAAAACGATGCCTATTACCAGTTGAACAGAAGAGAGCAGGTCGTGGTCTTTAGACTTCGCACTGGCCACAATAGACTGGGGTACAACTTATTCAACAAATTGAAGATATGTGGCACTGACGAATGCCCGTGTGGTACCCGGAAAATGACAGCTGAGCATCTGCTGCAAAACTGCCCAACATACGAGGATAAGAGAGAGCAGATGTGTCCATCACCAGTGGCAACACTAGACAAGCTCTATGGCAGTGTCGACAGCCTCAGGATGACCGCCGCTTTTTTCGAAAAAATATTAGTTACTGTCTGACTGCGTACGATGAAGAAGAAGAAGAAGAAGGTTGTTAAATTGTTGTACCGTCGGCAGATGAAGCATATCCACTGTGTGTACATTAAGGACAAGAATGTGACCTGCATTCCTAATTGTTCTTGTCAGGAGGATGTCAGTGGACCACATTTATCTGCCCCTTGAAGCATCTTCATTATCCGGTGCTTTGATCTCGTCCAGAATGTCGAGGTCTCTGAAATGACGAGTCTTCCCTCCACCTTGGACAGTTGGTCCGACTGGATGACGTGTTTTCCCTCCACCTCGGACATGTGGTCCGACTGGATGACGAGTCTTCCCCCCACCTCGGACATGTGGTCCGACTGGATTACGAGTCTTCCCCCCACCTCAAACATGTGGTCCGACTGGATGACTAGTCTTCCCTCCACTTTGGACATGTGGTCGGACTGGACCAGGAAGTCCCGGTTCACCAGATCATGCTGAAATCAGTTAAGTGTAACAACGGTCTCTAACCGACCGGCTGGAAACGTGGGATCGGCTGCCCTCGTTCATCACGGCTCCGGCATATATTAGTCTCACGCGATTGATGCGAAATCATTTTTAAGTCTGCAGTCGTGGCCGACTGGCTCTGCTAGAGGATGTGCGGTAGCTCTTCTTACAACGCGGATCATACTGATGAAGAATAATCACAGGCTTCATCGCCTTAGTGCAATCTAAGACTTTTAAGCATGCTGACCACTATGGCAGACGATCACTTCCAGTTGTGTATTGTGGACATTAAGATCTTGGTCACCATGTTTCATATGGCACTGATCTTGTGAAGTTAGTCTTTACACTACATTAACTCCGTCAGTAAACGTTATCGCACAGCCGTTTTGTTTGTTTGTTATAAAAGACGAGATATCACTCGTGTTAGAGGGGGTAAGGGGGCGGGGGAGGGTGATGAGGAGGGAAGAGTTAAATTCTAGACCCAAGGAATCAAAGCCGTTCTCCCCAATATCGCAGCAATGCCTGCAAACTTCGCATGTAGGTAATTCCCAATACAATAAGGGCAATCACACGGGTTCAAACGTGCTTCTTATTTTTGGAGACCTGTGTCATCATAACTTGACCCCCTGCTCCTGTATTTGCCGTGTGTACAATTATGTTCTGTGTTAATTTAGCATATTTAGCCTGACGTTTACCGTGTGTTGGTAGACCATGTTACTCCACACATTTGTTGACATCCCACCTGCACATCTTGCAGCTTTTAGATTTTTCATTAGACACCATTTTCAGGATTGGGCAACTGTAACGTCTTGAAATGTTCTGTTTTTTGTACAAGTGTAACGCCTTGAAATGAAATATTTTTGTACAACTGTAACGCATTGAAATGTTCTGTTTTTGTAGAACTGTAACGTCTTGACATGTTCTGTTTTTGTACAACTTTAACGTCTTGAAATGTTATGTTATTGTATAACTTCAACGCCTTGAACATTAATGCCCTGAATCTGCTATGTTGTTGAATAACTTTAATATCCAATATATTATGTTGGTTATGTTATGTTGAACTGTAATAGTCATGATATTTTCATACTGGTAATTGTAAAATTCATGATAATATAATACTAACAACTTTAATTTCCATGGTATTTGAATATTGATAACTAATACACATGATATTTTGATATTGACAATAGCGAGTACGCAGGACAGTGTGTTACATGACAGTGTGTTAAAAAAGAATAAATAAAACCTGCTTTGTTATTTTGTTTACCTTCGTGGCCTAGGAGTTAAGCGTCCGCTCCACAATCTCATCGCACCCGGTTAAAATCACGCTCATGTATAGTTTCGCAGACATGGTTTTTTTTCGCTATTCCATGTACGGAAAGTAATGGCAGCCTACCGTACTGCCCAATTAAAATGAAAATTAAAGTAGCTAAATAGGTAAGCGGATGTAAGAAGCAACGTTCTAACAAGGACTTGCTACTTACTTTTAGCTTCTTAGTTTTCATTCAAGCATGCGACCATAACTATTTTTGTTAACAATTCTCATGTTTGGTCTACTTCTTGACCTTTGTCAGCAAGGCTCAGTTACCCAACCTTCATAATCAAATCTTCACCGGGGACGGCGTGGCCTAGTGGTTAAGTGGCACGGCTCACAACCAGAAGGTGCTGGGTTCGATCCCCATCACAGCACCGGCCGTTACCCCGGGGAAGCAAACCCTTTGAAAATGCAGGAGGAAGCAGACCCTTACATAAAATGCATGCTGAAGTCGGATGCACTGGGCCGACAGGCGCAACATAAAAACCACAGTGTAACGCACACACGCCTTGGGGAATAGATAATTAAAGCGAACGCAAAAAAAAAAAATATCTTCACCAGCTGTATCTGTTCAGGAGTATACTTAATTTAAGTGCAGATAATTCAATGTCGACTTACATTTATGCTGCAGAGACTATACCAAGGATTTGGAATGTGGACACTACAAAAAGATATGGACAATCATGACAGACATGAGGCTCTCGACGCACATGATTCGAACCGATCGAATTGAATAGGGTACAACAGACAGAGTCAGAATAGCTGGAGCGGCGTGGAACTCATTCGATGTGCACAAACGAATACGACAAAGATGCATACTCTCCCCTTATTTTTTCAATATCTATGCAGTAAACATAATAAGGACAATCAAGAATGGCAAATAGTATGGGAAGTTTGGTCCGTTCACAATCGGCGGAATGAAATACTAGAACAAATACAGACAGACCAAATCAAAGATAGACCAAATCAAAGACAGATCAAATCAAAGACAGACCAAATCAAAGACA
>JAVGWX010000006.1:4843593-4923593 GCA_036924085.1 Ariolimax columbianus
CATGTCAAGGATACACATAGGAACACGTGACAGAATATCAGGTGAACATTGGCGATGGTGCAGCGGCTAGCAGCGTACGATACAGCCGAGGGCAAACAGCACGTGATGCCATCCCATCACGCGCTCATTCTATCTTTCTCTCTCACTCTATCTCGCTCTCTTTATTTCTCTATCTCTCTTTCTCTTTCACTCTCTCTTTTTCTCTCTCTCTTTCTTTCCCGTTCTCTCTTTCACTCTTTCTCTCTCGTTATCTGTCTTTCTCTCTCACTCTCTTTCTCTCTCTTTCTACATCTGTGACTCTCTCTTTCTCTCTTTCTCTCTCACTCTCTCTTTCTATCTTACTCTTTCTCTCTCTTACTTTCTCTCTTTCTCTTACTCTCTTTTTCTTTCTTTCTCAATATCTCTTTATTTCACTCTTTCGCTCCGTCTCTCTCACTCTCTCACGCCTTTTCTCGCACTCTCTTTTTTACTCACTCTCTATTTCTCTCTTTCTTTCTCCTCTCTCGTTATCTCTCTTTCTTTCTTTTCTCTCTCTCTTTCGCTCACTCTCTTTCTCTCACTATCGCGTTATCTCTCTCTTTCTCTATCTCTTTCTGCCTCTCTCTCTTTTTCTCTTTTCTATATCTCCCACTATCTTTCTTTCTCACTCTCTCTCACCGTCTCTCTCTTTCTCTCTCATTCACTATATCTATCTCACTCACTCTTTCTCTCACTCTCTTTCTCTCACTCTCTTTCTTTCTTTCTCACTCTCTCTCTCTCTTTTCTCTCTTTCTCGCTGTTTCTCTCCCTCTCTCTCATTTCTCACTCCTTCTCCCTCACTCTCTCTCTCTGTCTCTTTCTCTCTCACTCACTCTCACTCTCTCTTTTTTACTTTCTTTCTCACTCTCTCTCTCCTTCTCACTGTCCCTCTCTCTTTTTTCTCTTTCTCGCTCTTTCTCTTCCTCTCTCTCTCTTTTCTCACTCCTTCACCCTCACTCTCTCTCTTTCTCTCTCACTCTCTCTCACTCTCTCTTTTTTACTTTCTTTCTCACTCTCTCTCTCCTTCTCTCTCTCTCGTTCTCTCACGCTATACCTTAAACTGGCGCCTGTTTTTGGACTGTGTGGTAGAACATAAATAGAACTATGTTGTCCTTAAAGAACAGAAACGCTGGGGGTCTTGACTTATGTCAATGGTCCAAGGTACCTCAGAGCCAGAAAGTGAGATTGGTGATCAGCGCAGTTTCTTCCTCACTATTATCTAAAACAGTGCTAGATTCATCGTCGAGATAAAACCGTCTGATGATGTCGCCACCACCGCTTGGGGTGGATAACTAACTTTGAGATATGACTATACAAGAAACGTCAATTGTTCTCATCAGAGCTCATGCCCTTACACTGAGACGTAATCAGTCAAGACGACCACGGACCCAACGCTGCCTGCTCCATAATCCACATATAATCCTTGCCTCAAGGATAACTATGCCAGGTAACAGTCCTTACTTCCCAATTCTGCCCTTTGTAGCGAACGAAGCAGAGTGTATTATGTAGTAACTGACAGTGGGCAGGTTCAGGTAGAGGCTGCTTCTACAATCTGCATGCAGAATTCCTTCGCAACACTTGTAAATGGGTCGATTACTAGAGGGAGATTGTTCTTCTAGATCAGGCCTGCACAACTATAGCTACCCGGCCCAATGCGGGCACTTAAAACTCACTTGACGGCCGGCGACTAATTTGTAAAGTAATATTAGTTATGATAACCTATTTGAGTCTCATATTTGAAATAAAAGTAGCCATTTCTTAGATTTCAAGGTACTGGCTAAACACGAAAATAAAAATGAAATAAAAGCCAAATTCTCTATAGTGGATGAGAAATTAACAATTCAGTATTATTAATATTATTATTATTTGTATTATTAATTATATACATATGTAATGACTTTACAAGAGTAATACGCAATTCGTACAAATAATATGCACCGGTAAAACCCCGTTTCTACGTCCGACTCCGTTATGCCTGTTGCTTGTAGAGCTACTCAAGATCATCTCTAACGAGTGTCCAACATAAGTCATTGAACAATAAAGTGCACCAGTTTTTTGGTATCGTGTTTTTATCACGACAATGTCCTGATGAAAACGTTCATCACAAACCAAGTCACAGTTCTCGGGAAAGAAACCCAAGTAGAAATAACGAAAAGGGATAGTTGACTTCTTGCAACCAAGAATTTGATACACAGGCAACAAGTCATCAACCGGGTTCTTGTAGTTTTCTATCCTGATATTACCGTGGAAGTTAGCTGAGACCAGATGAAACGCATCCTAAGTTTTTCTCTGACAACCTTCAGCAGATTGTCCAACATCTCGTCATCTGAGAGAAGTAGTGGATCTAGCGTCTTATACTTCTCTAATGTTCGCCTCGCTGAATCCAGGGAAAGTGTCATCCAAGTACTTGAAATCTGATACTGTACGATCGATGCTTTAATGAAGTTTCTATCACACCGAGTTTGATATGTATTGAGATATCAGGATTTGGTGCGATTCTGGAAGCTGGATCCTGCAAATTCTTTTCTCCAACATTCATAGCTTTCTCAGATAAAAGTTTATCTTCACTTAGTGCAAAGTCTTTGTTCAGCTGTCGCGTTAACATAAACAAAACAGTATTTCTTAAATCCCAGCTGCAGACACATTAACAGAGCAACAGACTTCCTGTCACAATAGAGGTGTCAGCCATACTTGCTGTACTGAAAGACAACCCCAACCTTGAAGTCACAATAGAGGTGTCAGCCATACTTGCTGTACTGAAAGACAACCCCAACCTTAAAGTCACAACAGAGGTGTAGGCATACTTGCTGTACTGAAAGACAACCACAACCTTGAAGTCACAACAGAGGTGTAGGCATACTTGCTGTACTGAAGACGGTTCAAAGCTGTTTCTGTTATCAAAGGTTTCTTTCATCTGCACAGACTGCCTGACTGGAATGAACCCGCAGGTATCCATAATGCAGCAACAGCGAATTGAGAATTTAGAGAAGTCTATCAAGAGTCGCCATTTTTGTGTGTGATGTTTGATTTGAAGAGCATTCTTCGTGTCATCTAGATCGGAGCAGCAGGCAAGGTCATCACCTTTTCTGAAAGAACTGCTTATAACGACTGGGCAACGAAGTAACTCGACCATTTTTCTTGTGACGGTTCCATTGCTTACGTTTTGTTCCACTGGTACAAATAGTTTCACCTTGGTCTTGGACAGATCAAGGTCGTAAACAAGATCGTTCAAATATTCGTGGATGAGAATGTGGGACGCAGATGGTGTATCTGGAGATGCTTGGATCATCAACTGAGGGCGGCGGTTAACGCGGAGTTGGTTAGACTCGATCTTGAACATCTGATTCAATGAAAAAGTCCTTTCAATATTTGGTAACATGAAGTCCTTCGCCGTGCTGGACTCGCTGAAAAGCAACTGAACATTCGGGTACGTTGTTGTTCTGTTGATAGAAATAGAAGAAACGGTCATTTGCGTGACTGATAGATTCTCTCCATACCATAGAAACAGCATATGGAATCGCCACTTTTTCTCCATTCACCACTCCGGAAGATTTCTGTCAGATGTGCTGCAGCATATGTGTTGGACTCACGCCTTGTCCTGGTCCTGAAAATCTTACATCGTAAATAAAGGTCACCTTTGGAGACCTTTTGCTGACTTGTAAACATAAATTCCCTGCAAATGGAGGAAAAATGATCATCCCGTAACCGATGAGGTCGTTGGGGCACACATAAAGACATCTTCACAACACCACGCCATCCTTCTCTGTCAGCGGCTGCTGCCTGTGCCTCTTCTGGTAGGAGATTGGTCCATTCTTTTATGTTGTCCTCTTACCTCTTTTTTGGGACGGCCTTTTCCACGTCTGCCTTGCACCTTTCCGTGGAGGATCGTATTTGCAAGACCATTTGATCTCGGTATGTGACCGTACCAAGCGAGTTTCCTTCTTTTAATAGTTGCCAAGAGGTTTTCAAAAGGCCCTATTGTTGTTGTAATTATATCTCGTATTTCCTCACTTTTAACAGTACGGTCATAATATATATTTCTTGGAGCACTTTAGGCTGGCTTGTTCTACGGGATTCGAGTGAGGAGTTCTTGTACTCGTACTGAAGCATATACAACACATGTGATACATAACACTGTGTGTTATATCATTGGCAGGCCTCTTAGTCACGCAGAACACGTCTATCGAGATCTCTGCGCCAGAGTCAATAAGGTAAATATAACGATTGTACTGTAGAGGCACTACTGCTGGGGATGAAATATTAGAAATTCCCTCTGTGTTTAACTCAGTGGACAGGCCAAATCCCTTCTTCGTTGTATTTTCTTCCCCAACAGTTAACCAGGTTCGCATTAACACCTGGGTCGACTGCAGAGAATTGATAATGTATATCGGTCCGGAATCTTTGCAGTGAGGAACTAGTTGTCTACTAGTCTGCAACGCAGGCACTCCCAGAATAAAGGCCAAGAAAAGGTTATTTAGTTGACTTGTCCATAACCTATTTGTCGTCAATCTCACAGGTTTACTCCCTGTTTCTTCTTTTATCTCGGAGCTGTCCTGCCGGGAATCTGGCTGCTGGAGTTGGACAAGACGGACCTCTTCATTACAGGCAAACAGTCACATCTTTCACAGCTCTACAATAGCTCAGAAGAGCAGAATTGTTCCTTCTGCCTATCTCAGGAGGTACTTGTATACAATAGGGCAGAGCGTGTAACACACATAACAGCTGTCCAGTAGAATACACAGAAACGTACAGACAGACATTTACACTGACAGACATATGTATTCATATATCTCACAAACACGTACGCACTCTACAACTGTAAAAGTGTATGTTTGGCTACAATTATGGTGTTATTAATTACATTTTTCACTTGGAAATGTTGGTTTTTTTAAGGTGTATTTTGGGTTGTTGTTCTGTTTTTACAAACCATTGTCAACAGTTTTTTGTAAGTGAAAATGTATCCACATAAAGAACGTTACGTCCGTACAAGACGACTTATTGTGACTATTTTATGAAAACCTGAGTTCTCAGTAATAGAACGAATTTGTGCTAAAATAGATAAGGGAAGTAATCTATAGAAATCATTTGTCCACTGGGTGATCTTCCGATTAGTGGCTAATATTATTTGTTATATTTAATGAACAGGAAAAGCTCGTGCTGAACAGTGCACTTCGTGTCTGCTGAACAGTGCACTTCGTGTCTGTAATCAGTGATACTCATTCTATATGAAATGAAATATGTTGCAGAAACACTTTTTATGTCCTACAGTTGCATTGTCTACAACCAGAGAAACTACTTGAATGTCTGCAGTAACAATTTATTCAACCAGAGACTCTATCCTACAGTCACACTCTTGCACAACTTTCACACGCGCCCTCGTGGTGAGGCCCTTCCATTGCACTTTGGTTGGGCTAGCTTCTGAGGGTGCACAACCTAGCATAGGTACATTCAGACGCACACATGCATCCAAGCACTGGTTTATGCGTCCTGATATCGCCCAATGGACTACGGTCTGGGGTGGAAAAAGGCGCGCCTCCGCCAGTAGAAACTAGTGAGGCAAACATCTGAGCAAAAAACACACAAAAAAAGACACTACCTGAATGTCTGCAGTAACAATTTATTCAATCAGAGACACTACCTGAAAGCAGTAGCACACAAAATGATGCCTATTACCAGTTGAGCAGAAGAGAGCAGGTCGTGGTCTTCAGACTCCGCACAGGCCACAACAGACTGAGGTACCATCTATTCAAAAAACTGAAGATAGGTGGCACTGACGAATGCACCTGTGGTACAGGGAAAATGACCGCCGAACATCTGCTGCAAAATTGCCCGACATACTAGGACCAGAGAAAGCACATATGGCCATCACCAGTGCCAACACTAGACAAGCTCAATGGCAGTGTCGACAGCCTCAGGATGACAGCTGCTTTCTTCGAACACATACAAGTTGACGTCTGACAGCGTACGAAGAAGAAGAAGAAGAAGAAGAAGAAGAAGAAGAAGAATAAGAATGCAGTAGCAATTTATCCAATGAGAATACCTATTGTCCCTTGTTATTTAGTCAATAGCTGAATGTCTGACTGACCTACTTATACAACCAATAGCTGAATGTCTGACTGACCTACTTATACAACCAATAGCTGAATGTCTGACTGACCTACTTATACAACCAATAGCTGAATGTCTGACTGACCTACTTATACACCCAATAGCTGAATGTCTGACTGACCTACTTATACAACCAATAGCTGAATGTCTGACTGACCTACTTATACAACCAATAGCTGAATGTCTGACTGACCTACTTATACAACAAAACACAATAATTGCTTACAAGGGCTTACTGTACTCCATTAGGACCAGGGGTAATGCTGTTGCTATTACTAAGAGATTGTTCCACTTTCACTTAAGTTATGAGGTAGATGTAAGTCACCTCCTCTACGGCGTGCCAAGAATAACCTCCTAAAGATCATGTCAGCTGTGTATATCTCCTATATCTGTCTTAACTGTATTTCACCTTAGTTACCCATCTACCTTCTCTTCATCAGTTTTTGAGATTGTTCCTGTCGAGTCTATCAAATTAGATACAGGCTGATTCGAATTCTTTCCCTGTATGAACTAGAATTTAGGAAGGGTGTTATCATTGTCTACACGTGTTAAATTCCTCCCATTTCTCGCGTTCTGATTCCCTAACTAATGACTTGAAGAAGTTGGTTGTTTTCGTTGTTTCTCGATCGCCTTTTCACGCTCGACATCAATCCTATGAGGTTTCCTTTCCAACACTCTTTTGTTTTGATGTCAATACTTTCTGCTGTTTCATTCCGCCAGGATGTTTGGACGGCAATCGACCAAGTGGACGCAGCAGTACATGCGGTGGCTGTTCTGGACATGTCTGTTTCTTATATACTGACGCAGCAGTACATGCGGTGGCTGTTCTGGACCTGTCTGTTTCTTACATACTGACGCAGCAGTACATGCGGTGGCTGTTCTGGACCTGTCTGTTTCTTATATACTGACGCAGCAGTACATGCGGTGTCTGTTCTGGACCTGTCTGTTTCTTATATACTGACGCAGCAGTACATGCGGTGGCTGTTCTGGACTTGTCTGTTTCTCATAGACTGACGTAACAGTACCTTCGGTGACTGTTCTGGACCTGTCTGTTTCTTATAGTTTGACGCAGCAGTACCTGCGGTGGCTGTCATGGACCTGCACACATGTAGAGTAACTGAAACCCCGTTTTGCTTCCCTGTTTTGGAAGGTTTTTCGCTCGCAACGAAAATACTTAGGTGAATCCCCAGCACGTTCCAATGTGTGAAGAGAGCGACAGCACTACAGACAAGTGCTAGATCGATGACACCATCAGAATCCCTAGGTAGTGACGTCATCAGGATCCCTAGGTCTGGACGCCATCAGGATCCCTACATCGGGACGCCAATCTAATCGAATGACTGCCATTAAAGATATTCAAAGTTGTGTTGAGTAGCACTGTCTTAAAGACTAGTTTCAGTGAAGCTTCCACGATCTTTAGACCTTTCATTGGTCCGTAGTCACAGCACTAAAAAGTCAGAAAAATACTGAACTTAATGATTTAAGAGCAGTAATCTGTCAACTTTGCCAGCAGATTGCATCAAAAAAGAGTAGTGGTACAGTGGGTTCCATCCCATTGTAATATCCAAGGCAACGAGGAGGCAGACAGACGCAAAAGAAGGTGCAAGACTACCACAACCATAATCTAGTGTGACCTACGAAGAGTCCAAAAGGCTTATAAGAGCCAGATACATGGCCAAATGGGAAACAGAACATACTGGCTACACAAAAAAGGATGCCTATTATCAATTGAACAGAAGAGAGCAGGTCGGGGTCTTCAGACTCCGCACAGGCCACAACAGACTGAGGTACCACCTATTCAATAAACTGAAGATAGGTGGCACTGACGAATGCAGTTGTGGTACCGGAAAAATGACCGCTGAACATCTGCTGCAAAACTGCCCGACATACGAGGACCAGAGAAAGCACATGTGGCCATCACCAGTGGCAACACTAGACAAGCTCTATGGCAGTGTCGACAGCCTCAGTATGACAGCTGCTTTCTTCGAACAAATACAAGTTGACGTCTGACAGCGTACGAAGAAGAAGAAGAAGACCTTTCATTGTAGTCACTGGTTGGTTGGGAAGCACTGTTTGTAGGTACACCCACATGTTTCGCTAGAAAGAACCTGCAATATGCTGCAGCTGCACATCTCAGTAGTGTAGGCAGTCCTCTCGATCCTTGTGTAGATGAGATCGTCCTTCACGTTCATCGACGAGGCAAGAGCGCCTCAGAACTGGCTCCACAGCTACCTCCGTCCACTTCTAAAACCTGGCACTTTGTCTCAGGTTATTCACATAGATGATGAGGTGAATATAGAAATAGCTTTGGCATGTGCGTTATTGTGTAGACTACATAGTGAAGTGTGGGATAGGCGAGGGATCAGAACTCAAACAAAAATGAAGGTATACGCTGCAGTTGTTTTACCTACCCTCTTATATGCGTGTGAGACCTGTTCCTTCTATAGTCGTCATACCGGAAAGTTAAACCACTTCCACGTGCACTGGCTGCAGAAGCTGCTGAGGATTAGATGGCATGACATAGTGTCAAACACAGATGTGTTAGTGCGATCGGGCATGGCAAGTACACATCATGATATGTGCAGCACAGCTAAGATGGGCTGGCCATGTGGTACGCAAGCCGGATCAACGTCTACCAAAAGAGATGCTCTATGGTGAACTCCAAAATGGCGAGAGCAAGCGGTGGTCAGCAGACACGGTACAAGGACACACTATAGAGACCAGTTTAGTGTTAATTATGATGACTATGAATGAAAAGTCACCAATCTCACCGACTGGCGCAGCACTATTGTCAATGGCCGTTCAGAGACATGAGTAGCAAGAAAAGATGACCCTATCCAGAGAGGATCCCTCCGTAAGCCAGCTAACAGAAATCCTTCTTCTACTCTGGTGGAGGTGGTTGTCCTATTTCGTTGTACTAAGTGAAACAGACTATTCAAGGCTCCCATAGTCTTACTTTGCCGTCTTGTGCGAGTAGTTAATGTTGACAAAGTGGTCCTCATCGATTACGTGTACAAACCACATGATCAAGTATATCTAGACGGACTTGATAATAGTAGTCACCACTCCTGCCCCACCCCTCCCCTCATGATCAAGTGTATCTAGACAGACTTGCTAATAGTAGTCACCACTCCTGTCCCCTTGATCAAGTGTATCTAGACAGACTTGCTAATAGTAGTCACCACTCCTGTCCCCATGATCAAGTGTATCTAGACGGACTTGATAATAGTAGTCACCACTCCTGTCCCCATGATCAAGTGTATCTAGACGGACTTGCTAATAGTAGTCACCACTCCTGCCCCACCCCTCCATCTCCCCTCACGATCAAGTGTATCTAGACAGACTTGCTAATAGTAGTCACCACTCCTGTCCCCATGATCAAGTGTATATAGACAGACTTGCTAATAGTAGTCACCACTCCTGTCCCCACGATCAAGTGTATCTAGACAGACTTGCTAATAGTAGTCACCACTCCTGTCCCCAGGATCAAGTGTATCTAGACGGACTTGCTAATAGTAGTCACCACTCCTGCCCCCCCCCTCCCCCCCCCCTCCATCTCCCCTCATGATCAAATGAAAAAGAACAAAAACAAATATGTCCACAGCACTTTATCTTCTGTGTGTCAGTAGAGCAGCTAACTGGTGTGGCTCTAGTCATATTCCTCGGACTGTTGTTGAGAATGTTGAACGAGTTGTCTTTCTTGCTGATTTCATACCCAGCGCATCTTACATGTCTCGATCTCACGTTTAATAAAGCCGAAGCGGTTGACACTGATAACATAAAGGACTATCAACGTATTTATCTACGTCTGTTCAGTGGACGCAGTAACACTTGGATGTTTCAGTATTTCTGCCAGCTCGGAGCCTTTTGAATTATATTTTCATTCTGTGGTCGTCAGTGAAAACACTTGCTATGAACGTAAATTCCCATACCTACTTTAGGGTACTGTCGCCAGTGTGGATATTTTGCTGTGAGGGTTGACGTTTGATTGTCACAGTTTCTGTCTTATCACGGGTAATCGTAATGTACTACTCTAGGTTGACTGAGTAATGTACTACTCTAGGTTGACTGAGTAATGTACTACTCTAGGTTGACTGAGTAATGTACTACTCTAGGTTGACTGAGTAATGTACTACTCTAGATTGACTGAGTAATATACTACTCTAGATTGACTGAGTAATGTCCTATTCTGGATTGACTGAGTAATGCATTTAGACAAGTATAATATAATCAGAAGTAGTCAGCATGGATTTAGAGGGAGATCGTGCTCAATAAATCTATTAGAATTTATGGAGGAAGTTACTAAAATGATAGATAAAGGGGAACCCATGGATGTTATTTATCTTGGTTTTGCTAAGGCCTTTCATTAAGTACCTCATCAAAGATTATTTAGAAAGTTAAAATTATAGGGTCTAGGTAGGGAAGTTGCCAAATGGATTGGACATTGGTTAAACCGAAAAAGGCAGAGAGTAGGCATAAATAAGGAGAACTCTGAGTGGTGTGAAGTACAAAGTGGAGTGCCACAGGGATCAGTTTTGCGACCAATGTTGTTCTATAAATATATACAATTGATTTGGACATTGATATCGGATCCATGATTGCAAAATTCGATAATGACATAAAACTATACAGTAGTGTTTCATCTAAAGCAGAAGTGGATATTTTGAGGTCGGATTTAGATCAAATTTGAGAATGGTAAGTGAGCTGGCAAATGGAGTTTAATGTAGATAAATGTACAGTCATTCACATGGGTAATTGAAATATGAAACATAATTACGTATAGGGGCGAGAACAATATTAGAATGATTGAAAAGAAAAAAGACCTAGGGGTTATAATAGATCATTCAGGTAAAGTCCAGGTAGCAGTAATAAAAAGGCAAATGCAATGTAACGAATGATAAAGAGAAATATTAAACATAGGAGCAAGGAAGTGATAGTAAAACTGTATAAAGTATTAGTTAGACCTAGATAAGAGTATTGTGTACAGGTGTAGAGTGCGTATCTTAGTTGGGATATATACATAATGGAAAGGATACATAAAAGAGCGACAAAGCTGATAGTGGCATTCCAGAGTTTCAATTATAATGAAAGACTAAGAAAACCAGGCCTACCGTGTCTAGAAAGGAGAAGAATTCGATGTGACAATACAGGTTCATAAGGATCGGAAAAATAAAGCTATAACAAGTATTTCTTAAAATACAACCACCTAAAAGAACAAGATGGCATAGCTACAAATTAACTAAAGAGAGGTCCAGATCAGATATTAGGAAATATTTTTGCTAGTCAGAGACTGATGAATGCTCGGAATGCATTGCCACATGAAGTAGTGGAGGCAGGGACAATTAATGCATTTAAGAATAGATTTGATGCACATAGCTTTTAGAGAAAGGAAATGTAACTGGTTGTCTACAGACTCTGCAGAGTCTTCTAAATCAGTATAAAAACGTTAAGTTAAGTGAGTCGAGGCAGGTGAGATATTGCTGTAAATTTTCTGATGGTCTGCGAAATTCAATTCGTTTTTTAATTGTTGCCACAAATTTTTGAACACGTTTCCAACATAAAATCAAACATGCACTGTAATATTGGAATTCGATGTCAGCATGTGAAAGGTCATGATTTGTTTTTGTATTCATCAGATTTCGCTCAGCCCAATAACATGGATCATAGTCATCGAAGAGATGTTGCCTTATGTGATCTTCTTAAGCCGGTGGATTCTACCAAGAGGAAGGGTCAAGAGAGAAGAGCTCGCAGAGCTTCTCTTTGCTTTCATCGAAATCGCTGCAGACATTATGGAGTTCTTCTCGTTGTTTGGGGAACCCGTTATTCGAAGTAACAAAACTCTGGCTTACTGCGTTCTGAGCATCTGGTCCCTGGCAGTTTTGCAGTTTACTATGACATTTACAGTCATCCACAAGCCTAAGAAAGAGAAAAAGATTAAGGCTGTTGTTGAAGAGTCGAACAATGAGAAAGAGTTTGAGAGAATTCGACACGAATGCTACGCCATTTTCTTGACCATTATGATGCAAGATCTGCCGTTTGCTATGATGCGACTGTACACAATAATCAAGTTTAACTACATCAACTACAGCTTGATTTTCTTCACTTCCAAGAATCTGATCATCATCATGTTACTCTTATATAAAGTGGCTGCTCTTTGCAAGAAACAGTATTGTCCAGATCCTGAAGATCGCGTGTCTGACACAGAAACGGTAAGGGGAGGATTAGAGATGGACCACGCAGAGCAGAGTACGAAGAACGGAAGCTTTGGAAGTTTGAACCACGTTAGCATAAATATGGACACGGTAGAGGTTATTCAGGATGAACATGAGACTCCATATAGTTCTGTTAGCAAATTTGTTGAATCAGGGCTTAAGAAACGATGCAACAAATATGATGCGACGAAAGAATCTCTAGACAGCAAACAGGATACGCTTCAGAACATTAGCCAGCCTAAAACTGACATAACCACTGAGACTGCTTGTGACACATCAGAAGCCAGCGGAAGATACTCTCCAAACCTGTATTTCTCACGATCCGTCGAGGACGAGTCAGTATCCGGTAAATCTCAGAAGCCGGATAGTATGTCGGTTATACCAGCAAAACTGGATCAGTTGCAATAAAAATTCGAATCGCAATACGAACATACATATTTAGAAAATGATAAACGTCTTCAGCTATCTGTAAATGGTGATAGTTATGTGACATGCCTTCTACTTTCAGCAGAATTGAACAGGTTGGCTTGTTACAGAATCCATGACCAATATGGAACCAGAACAGCACCACACGCCAGAACAATACTGTAATATATAATAAATGCTTGTTATTCAACCGATAGAAACAGAGGTCAGCCTAAAGAGTTGTTTCAATCGCTTCGAGCATAAAAATACAATTTGTCACTGTAAATTGTTTTTTATGTGTTCATATCTTAATGTGACATTCGCCATTTCATCCCACGATTTAAAATCGTATTGAAGTGCCTTATATTATGATCCTCGGTGGACGAGTTGTGTGACAGACAAATGGTTTCTTTCATCAGTTTTAGAGCCATGAATGAAGTCTTTCTTTCAACAAGGTATAGGAACTTTCTAAAGTGTAGAAAGGATCCGTTGTCCTGTCCCGAGATAGAGTAATGTGTCCATGCATGTGAAACTAAACCACTAGACTGAATGGCAATAGTGTGTCCGAACGAGGTAAGGTGGTTCACACCTTTTAGATACTTCGCTTAGGTGTGAATGATGCTGCGTTTGTTCATACCTAACCAGTTATTCATACACACAAGAGCGATACACGTGTAGGACAGACCTGGTGGAGTTTGACCAGTGTGTATCCGAGCAGACGACGTGACAGAAGGGCGTGTCAATCAAAGTGCTATTGCTCCGTGGTAAACGATGAGGACCAATTTGTAAACATTCTCTGTTGGCATCAGTTTGAAGATGGCTAATTACGCCAATCAGAACCCTGAATTTTCTGTTGCACTTAGTAATAAGAAATTGATACCCCTTCCAACATGGTAAGGACGGTTTGCTATGAGCTGCGTTGCAAGGTGATAGCCTCATGTATACATGATACCTAATATTGTTCAGGTGATCAGCCAATGGACCACTAGGTGAGCTAGGAAGAAGGGTCAGTACAGGTTCCACGCAGGTGAGCTAGGAAGAAGGGTCAGTCCAGGTGCCACTCAGGTGAGCTAGGAAGAAGGGTCAGTACAGGTACCACGCAGGTGAGCTAGGAAGAAGGGTAAGTCCAGGTACCACTCATGTGGGCTAGGAAGGAAGTCAGCCCAGGTGCCACTAGGTGAGTTAGGAGGAAGGGTCAGTCCAGGTGCCACTCAGGTAAGCTAGGAAGAAGGGTCAGTACAGGTACCATTAGGTGAGCTAGGAAGGACGTTAGCCAAGGTGCCACTCAGGTGGGCTAGGAAGGGGGTCAGCCCAGGTGTCACTTAGGTGGGCTAGGAAAGAGGTCAGCCCAGGTACGACTAGGTGAACTAAGAAGAACGTCAGCCCAGGTACCACTCAGGTGTGCTAGGAAGGACATCAGCCCAGGTACCACTCAGGTGGGCTAGGAAGGAGGTCAGTCCATGTGCAACTCAGGTAGACTAGGAATGAGGTCAGTCCAAGTGCCACTTAGGTACTCTAGGAAGGAGGTCAGTCCAGGTGCCACTCAGGTGGGCTAGGAAGGACGCCAGTCCAGGTGCCTCTCAGGTGAGCTAGGAAAGACGTCAGCCCAGGTACCACTCAGGTGGGCTAGGGAGGAGGTCAGTCCAGGTGCCACTCAGTTGGGCTAGGAAGGAGATGTCCAGGTGCCATTCAGGTGGGCTAGGAAGGAGGTCATTCTAGGTGGCACTCAGGTGGGCTAGGAAGGATGTCAGCCCAGGTACCACTCAGGTGGGCTAGGAAAGACGTCAGCCCAGGTACCACTCAGGTGGACTAGGAAGGAGGTCAGTCCAGGTGCCACTCAGGTGGGCTAGGAAGGAGGTCAGTCCAGATACCATTCAAGTGGGCTAGGAAGGAGCGTGAGAAACGTTTAATGACGAAGAGACAAAATTATATCAAGTTGTCTCGGAGTTAAGCCCTTCAAATGATTGTGTTGTTGTTATTTATATTCTCATTGTTATTGATCATGCATCTGTCAGGCGTTATATTTCGATGTCATCGGACGCAGAGGTATGACATAACAGCTAGCATGTATGTTGAAATGTCTGGGAGCAATATTTTCTTGCAGCTTGTCACAAAGGTAACACGTCGACCAAACAATACAATTCTGCGATGACCATCTCGTTAACGAGGTAACTCATTTTGTCAGACTCCCAAACCTTCCGTCGCAAAGCACAGAAGTACAGGCCAAGGCATGAGTGGAATCAGCTGCAGAGCCCTCAAACATCCAGGGACAGGTCCTAATCAGGCTGTGGTTCTAGACAATGAAATAGCTGACATTCTAGCTATCCATTAGGGGCACATTGGGTATGGATAGAGTATATCAGTGAACGTCTACTGGATAACAAGCCTGCAATAGTTGAATCACCGTCTTATGATATTGATAATTTCTTGTTTGGCCCACTCTGGTCTAATGTTCATACCGTGGTTCCCACACTGTCGACCACCATTGGGCAAATTGATATCGCCTTACCTATTGTACTGGTCCATTGTCTTTGTTCCTTTGTGATTTGGTTGATGTTTTCGCTTAGGTTTCGTCCATTGACAAAGGCTTTATGAAATTAAAAATGAGGAACTGAACCAAATCTATATTGGTCTGTATCGATAAGATGAATTGTAAACATTGAAAGGGTAGGTAAAATGGTGCGTGACTGATAGTTACATGATTACATGATTACACAATAACACTCCTATGGTGAGATTTCTCAATTTTATTTGTTCAATAGTTTTTACGTATTCCCTCAGACACAACCATTTCTTGTACATTTCAAAGAAAACGAGTACCAGTTAGATTGCCGCTCTCATTTACCACTGACAGATCAAGAAGGATAAAGATGTCATACAGTTTGCTTTTACCTCCAGCACCAATAATGTATCGACGGGCAATTGTGTGTTGGTCTCTCAGGAGGAGTGGGATCATTCAAATGACAAAACATGTATTGTACCATGTATTTATATCACAAGTTGTGTTTGCGAAGAAATTATGTAAACATTTGTTGGATACATAAATCGTTCGTCCTCAATGATTAACTTTACACAATTAAGGATATGTTTTGGTGACTTGTATCTATTTTTTTTTAAAATAAGTTGTCAAACTTCAGTTTCCAGCAAATGTGCTATTTTCTGTTTATTTGAACTATTTGAAGAATAAGTTTATTTCTGGGGGTCACATGTTTAATTTTTGTACATGATACATTTATTCACTAAAATCTCATTACATTTCTTCCATTCAATGAATGGCAAGAAGAATCTGCTTGATTTTCTTACAATTTATTAAGCTTCAAATAGAAGGTGTAAATAGCACCTTGGCTAAGTTTACTTTTTCAAATGTACGTTTAGCAAGTAAATCTAACGTCAAATGTGCTTTCGTCATTTCCGCAGATTTGTTTCCTTTTCTGGGGAAACATTTTGGCTTATATTTCCAATGATAATTGTTTCATGATTATATGTTTTCAACTCTTTCAGTTCTCACTGCCATCTTCAGAAATGTTTGCGACATACCAAGCTACAATCATTCAACATTTAAAAACAGTGTGTTCATTGGCTGTATTGTAATTTCCCTCCAATAATTAATGTATTTGCTTCTAAATACCAGGATTGGAATATGTTAACTTCTACGTGACGATAACAAAAATAGTAAAACTACTTTAATTGTAATTCACTAGCCTCTTTCAGTCATGACTGATTATATGATGATATGACTTAAGATTGCTAAACAAAAATATAGTAAGCTGTGGATTTCTTTCTCCTTGTTTGGTTATCTTTTCGCGTCTCCTTTCATCAAGTTGAAGGTCATCTTTCAGAGTACATCTCCACTTGGATCGTTCTGCAGCTTCGTCTTCCCGAGATGCCAGATTCATGTCCAAGACTGTCGTATCACGCTTACATACATCTTTGAACCTCAACTGTGGTCGGCTGACAATTCTTTTCCCACACGTGTCGATACAAGATATCTTTGGGAATGCGACCATCTTCCTTGCGAAGAACATGACCAAGTCATTGTAGGAGTGTGCTGACTACACATGAATTGTACACCTCGGCCTTGCTGAAGGATTCATGTATGTGAAGTGGTGCACAGTTCATAATTACCGATGCTAAGAGTTCACATGACGTCTACGTCCTACTCCATCACATTTGTTACGTATATATATATATATGTGTGTGCGTGTGTGTGTGGTGTGTGTGTGTGTGCATGTGTGTGTGTGTGGTGTGTGTGTCCATGTGTATGTGTGTGGTTTGCGTTTGTGCATGTGGTGTGTGTGTGTGTGTGGTGTGCGCGTGTGTGTGTGGTGTGTGTGCATGTGGTGTGTGTATGTGGTGTGTGTGTGGTGTGCGTGTGTGTGTATGCGGTGTGTGTATGTATGTGTAAAGTGTTATATTGTTGTTGTCACGCCTTTATTATCTCCATCCTACCGTGAATCGACCCTCACTTTCAGGTTCACAATTTATATGTTTGCGTCCGTGTCACGTGTATGAGACTCATGTTCAGGGTAGCAACAGTTAATAATGATACACCTGCAAAAAACGGTGCCTATAATAAAGATGTATGCATGCCAAGAATGCTGATCAGGAGTGTAAACCTGACATTCAAATAACCATTTAATTTCATCACTAGATTATCGGTAATGCAACCACATAACACCTTCGGCAAGGCACGGCCAATATTTAAAGTAATTGCCTTTTACGTTTAAGGTTGCATTCAATTCAACGATAATATTCAATGTGAACGAGATGTGTTAACAGTTTGCGCTGGTCCAAGAACATTCTTGCAGATCGAAGCAATGTCGCCAGAATAGAAGCGGATGTACATTATTATCTCCGGTAAATTACGGATATTTGAGAGTCGACCACTGGGTATTTTGTAGATATAATTGGTGCCAGCCGTTTATTACAACCTGTCGAGCACAGTCAAACATAGGCTTTAGCTTGAACCACCGAAGTTCACACGTGGCCAATACGAGACTGCCATTGTTTCATTGTCAAGTGAACACATACAAGATTTGAATAAATAATTGGAATGAGTCGCTCTTTGATTATGTGTAGCACACAGATTCTAAAACCTTACTTGGGTGCCTCACATTGGCCGAAGACGATTGCAAGTTGTATAGTCAGTCACCAATGTGGGTGGTGCTTGCTATCAGCAACTACAGCGGTGGAAGTATCAGCAACTACAGCGACAACATCAGCAACAACCTCCGCATTATCAACCCACAAACAACCATAATTATATCCATCACTACCTGCATCCAATACAACATTATTTATGACGTCCTCCTCTACCAGTAGAAGTCACTTCAGTCGAATAACTGTTTCTCTAATTTTTGTTAAATGCCATTATCCATACACAATTCATGTTTTAAAACGTACGCATTACACTCTTTCATTGATTGACACATACAGCAGACACACTTATGAATTACACTTGATAGCTGAGTGACACATATAGCACACACACACAGCCTTGTGAATTACACTTGATCGCTGAGTGACACATAGAGCAAATACACTGATATTAATCGACAAATCACTGCTAAATTAACTTCATCGTTGTGTGTTGTAGAACGAAAGACAGTACAACAAAACAAACACATAAAAACCTTTTAGAAGACATGGGGAAGGATTCTGTTTGGGACGTGACGCACTCAGATTATATTACCGTCAACTACAACACAGAAACATCAGCTGTGGTTGCTGGAGACATCGTCCTTGACCTTGTGAGCAAAGAAATACGACAGGTGATTCAGTTGGTCACCTACGTCTCCATCTGTGGGATTATCAGCATGTTCGGGATTGGCGCTAACGTAGCCAACATTATCGTGTTCGTCAAACAGGGCTTCAAGGACAGCATCAACATCAGCTTGTTTGGTAGGTCTTGATTGTTTAGTGCCAACGTTGGTATAAGAGTGCCCCTTTTTACTATACATCACCATACAGTTTGCTAGAACCATTCACTTCCCTTTACAGTTGTCTTTTGCGACGTACTTGTAAATTTGCAGCAATTATGCTGTTTCCTCTGTTTGATCAAACCAGACGTCGGTATGGCTCATTTACAGTACCGTGAAAGAAAGAAAACGAAAACAAGTTAATCGCCACGAGACCTTTGTGTGGGACAAAGAAGAATTGAAAACACTTAACAAGTAACACAGGAAACACAAACAACGAACTAGACAACCAGTACAGCCAGCAATGAGGTAGCCATTAACCAGAGTGTGGCCGAGAATGTGTGAATCATGACATGTCATTTCGGAAAGAACAAGCTAAACAAGAAATACAATTATCGGACATTTGTATGGATAACATAGCTAATCGTTCCATAACCATGTTTCTTGATGCAAAGAAAAGCATTGTGTTTGTCCATGAGCTGAACTGAGTCGGCTATAGTCAACAAGTCACGCGACACGCTACTCAACCATGTTTCTTGATACAAGGAAAAGCATTGTGTTTGTCCATGAGCTGAACTGAGTCGGCTATAGTCAACAAGTCACGCGACACGCTACTCAACCATGCTTCTTGATACATAGAAAAGCATCGAAGTTTGTCCATGAGTTGAACTTGAGTCGGCGATAGCCACCAGATCACGCACATTTATATCACTTAAGAAATACCAACGGTGTGGTGGGATTGGAACGAGAAATAAGGCGATAGAGGAACATAATCTCACGAGGCTTACAAGAAACCAAGTTCACGCGGTCACATTGGGATTGCTGGAAATGATGATGACGTTATTACAGGAGATGAATTTGATACGTTTGGAGGGCGGAGGTGGTGAAAGCTTCAGTGTGGATGCTTGGGGAATTAAACAAATATGCCGTAGGCTTTTAGTAGAAAATATTCATAATCTTGGTGTGGCAGCTGAGAACGCGGGAGTCAGTCATGGTAAGATTGAAGGTGAGATGTAGTGTAATAAAGATAGTTCTGTGTGTGTCAGTGAACATATAGTAGACGATATTAGAGATGTCGCGAACTACAGATGGGAGCGATGACGTCAAGTTGACTAACATGAAGCGTATTGTTGGACGGAAGTTGTTAAGTTAGAAGTCAGTCTCAGACACATCGATAATGCATTTCCAGTCATCAATGTTACTTGTGTACATGTAGGTTGCTTTATACGTATGGATCGCTTTATACATATGTGTCTCTTTATAAATGTGGTTCACTTTATACGTGCGTGTCTCTGTATACATGTCGGTCGCTTTAAACATGTGGGTCGCTTTATAAATGTGGGTCGCTTTATACATATCGGTCACTTTAACATTTTGGTCGCTTTATGCATGCGTGTCTCTTTATTCATGTCGGTCGCTTTATACATGTTGGTCGCTTTATAAATGTGGGTCGCTTTATAAAAGGGGGTCGCTTTATAAATGTGGGTCGCTTCATAAATGTGGGTTTGTTTATACATGTGCTGGTGGGCTTATTTGTTAATCCGTATAATCAATGGTTCGTGTGTTATCATTTCTTGCTTGGCTTACTATGTCCTAAATAACTTTCGCGAATCATATACTGTTTGTCACTATCTGTCTAATGGCTGCCATTTTACATGTTGCATTTCTGTGTCGCCCATCGCCTTCGTTTATTTTGTGATTTCTCAGATATTATCCCTGATAAATTTCCTCTGACCACTCCTTAGTCTGGTCTTTGCAGTAAAGGCGGCAACATTGTTCAATCCGAAAAGTCTGAAGTTTAATATCAAAATGAATGAACCACCAACGTGGATTTCTAATTAGATACACTCGTAACCCTTGCTCAGAACAAGACATACAGTCTACCATGACAGAGTTTTCGGTGGGTGCAGTTAATGTTCGTCTTACATTCAACAATAGAAAAACTGAATACTATTTTCATCCTTCTGCCATGAAGCTGTACAGCGAACCAAATACCATGCACACAAAAAAACCAATGTCTCCATGCAGTCGATAGCCTAACCTACCAAGGCAGAGAAGCAAGTATCAACTCCTAGGTCAACAACAGAATTGCAAAAGGCAAGCCTAGTGTTTTGGAGAGGACAAACGAACATCTGGAACCGGCACGAAATCAGTTCAATGCAATCAGGTAAACGTGCATCGTGCTCTAGTGTTAACCACTTTATTGCTTGCATGCGAGACATGTGCAGTCTATATGTATAGCAGACGTGCTAGACTACTAAATCGTTTCCCCATTAGCTGTCTGCAGGCTGCTCACAGTCAGGTAGCAAGACAAAGTTCCTAACTCTTACCCCACAATCAGGTGGCAAGACAAAGTACTTAACTCTGACCCCAGAATCAGGTGGCAAGACAAAGTACCTAACTCTGAAAACATTTTGAGCATTTTCTTCTGCAACGATAAGCCTAGATGAGACTGACGGGACATGATGTTCGCATGTTAGATGGGACGTTTCCATGTCGGATGAGACGTATCTATGTCCGATGGGGTGTCTCCATGTCCGATGGGACGTCTCCATGTCCGATGGGACGTCACCATGTCCGATGGAACGTCACCATATCCGATGGGACGTCTCCATGTCCGAAAGGACGTCACCATGTCCGATGAGACGTCACCATATCCGATGGGACGTCTCCATGTCCGAAAGAACAAAAGACAACGCGTCCCCACAGCCGATTCTTGACACGTGTTTCCCAAGTGGGACAGAGCCTACCGTGCCAGAATTGGACTTTACAGTAACATGATATCACATCTCACAGATCTGACGCTTTCGCCATCTTCGCTTGAGATGGGCAAACATTATTATGATATGCCTGTGTTTTAATACATGTCTTACTATGGTTTTATGTTGCCGCGTTTTGTATGTACGACCTAAGTGACTCTCAGGTTAGGTTAGGTCAGGTCAGGTCATCCCGTAACCGGTGAGGTCGTTGGGGCACACCTGAAGACATCCACACAACCCCACGCCACCCCTCTCTGTCAGATGCCGCTGTCTGTGACTCTTCTGGTCGGAGATGTGTCCATTCTTTTATGTTGTCCTCCCATCTCTTTTTGGGACGGCCTCTTCGTCGTCTGCCATGCACCTTTCCGTGCAGGATTGTATTTGCAAGACCATTTGATCTCGATATGTGACCGTACCAAGCGAGTTTCCTTCTTCTGACAGTTGCCAAGAGGTCTTCGAAAGGCCCTATTGCTGTTGTAATTATCTCTCGTTTATCCACATTTGTAACTCGATCTTTGTACGTGACGTTAAAAAGGTATCGGAAACATTTCATCTCCAAGGCCTGTATCCTTCGTTGGAGGTCAGCTGTAACTGTCCATGTCTCACACGTATAGAGGAATATTGACAGAGCCAGTGTACGCATTAATCTGATTTTCGTGCATAGTGCTAACCGTTTATCTTGCCAGATTTTGTTAAGCCGTGCACGCGCCGCTATTTTCTGTGCTATTCTGGCCAACACCTCATATTTTGATCCTTCATCACAGACAATCGACCCAAGATATTTAAAACGGTCAACCACTTCGAGTTCCTGACCGTTAGCTTTTATCCCGCTGTTGAAGCCCTCGGCGTTGTTGGTCATTAATTTTCTCTTTCCAGCGTTTATTTCCATACCATAGTCAAGAGCTGTTTCATCGAGCCTTCTGACCCATTCCCTGAGTTCTGCTTCTGAACCCGCTAACTCGTCGATATCATCTGCAAAACGAAGGTTGGTAATCGTTCAGCCCCCTATCTTGACAGTACCAACGTGACCTCCAAGTGCCTCACTCATAATTTCCTCAAGAAATATATTGAAAAGAGATGGAGAGAGTGTACACCCCTGTCTCACACCAACTGATGTGCGAAACCAGTCCACTCGCCTCCCATTCACAAGAACTGCACTAGACGTCTTGTCATACATGTGTTCAAGGACCATTATAATATTTCCGTTGATATTATACATCCTCATGGTTGCGCAAAGCGGTTTATGCCATACCCTATCAAACGCCTTCTTAAAATCCACAAACACGTGTTACAGTGTGTGCTGCTGTTCTAGATATTTCTCGCTTAGCAGCCTTAAATTAAATATATATTCTGTAGTGCTTCTTCCCTGTCTGAACCCTGGTTGCTCCTCAGCAGTGATGTTCTCTGCTTGGGGTTTCAATCTGCCGATGATTAATCTAAGCATGACCTTGCTGTGGTAGCTGATGAGGCTTATTGTTCTGTAATTTTGGCACAGCTTTAGGTTTCCAGACTTATGAAACGGTATAACCATTGATTTCGTCCATAAGTGACTCTACACATAATAAATGCTATATTTGTCAAGTATGTCTGTCCTTCTTTATGCTGACTTCCTTTTTTGTTTGTGGTACTGTTAAAGAAATCCAATAAAAAAGAAATGTAAATGGATCCTGCGTTTTGACGTTCCGCATCGCGTAGTGTCTTTAATGTATGTTCAGACATGGAGGTAGTTCTCAAATATATATTAACAGTGAAAACACAGAAACATATCATGGCCAGAAAGAGAAGGTGCAGAAGTCAGATCGTCTATTTAACTTCTATATGTGTTTGTTATACGAACACAGATTTGTTCATTTTTTTTTCAGGACTGGCGATAGCTGATCTTGGTTGCTTGCTTACTATGTTCTACTCCAGCTTTGGCTACAATCCAGCATTTGAGAAACTAGATTTGCCGTTTGTACTCCAAGAAACAACATACATCTCCGGAGGGTATCCCCATGTGTACTTCAACAGGTAATACTAAGGACATGATGTCTTATAGTGTCCTGACGTGACTTACACATTGGCTTCTTGTCATTCTTCTATGAACACTTAAGGGGCAGATCAAAACTGATTGTTGTTACTGAAAACTTCAATTAGTTTTAATTAGTAGTATTATTGTTTGTTTTGTACTTGTTATTTTTGTTATGGTCTTTTTTGAATAAGCGCGTCTTCCATTCACTTTTCCCTAAATATTTAGTGTTTCCACCGTTTCCCAACCCGTCTTATACTCATCTTCTTGGTCTACTGCTAGCTGTTGACTTTTTTATCCATATCATTTGTCACATTTTGGAATTTGTTATTGATTGTTGTGTTTATTTTATCATCATCATGTGAGACACAAAATGACGCTGAATCAAAATTACCTTCACAACCATTGCATCCTCTCCTTCCTCCACCCAGCCGAATTGCTATGTTACCACGATAGTTTCCTTCTAATGTATGATTTATTTTCCTCCCTCTTGTCTAGTTATAAAACATTTTCCAGAGTTTTCTTTCTAAATACGCCTAATTGTATTTGTCTGACAAATTTGTATTTGGTACACAGTGATATTTTCAGTATTGTTTTCTTGTAACAAATCTTATCTTGGAAATCTAACTGTCGTACTAATCGTCACATTATAATATTGTTTTCTTGTAACAAATATTATCTTGGAAATCTAACTGTCGTACTAATCGTCACATTATAATATTGTTTTCTTGTAACAAATATTATCTTGGAAATCTAACTGTCGTACTAATCGTCACATTATAATATTGTTTTCTTGTAACAAATCTTATCTTGGTAATCTAACTGTCGTACTAATCGTCACATTATAATATTGTTTTCTTGTAACAAATCTTATCTTGGAAATCTAACTGTCGTACTAATCGTCACATTATAATATTGTTTTCTTGTAACAAATCTTATCTTGGAAATCTAACTGTCGTACTAATCGTCACATTATAATATTGTTTTCTTGTAACAAATATTATCTTGGAAATCTAACTGTCGTACTAATCGTCACATTATAATATTGTTTTCTTGTAACAAATCTTATCTTGGAAATCTAACTGTCGTACTAATCGTCACATTATAATATTGTTTTCTTGTAACAAATATTATCTTGGAAATCTAACTGTCGTACTAATCGTCACATTATAATATTGTTTTCTTGTAACAAATCTTATCTTGGAAATCTAACTGTCGTACTAATCGTCACATTATAATATTGTTTTCTTGTAACAAATATTATCTTGGAAATCTAACTGTCGTACTAATCGTCACATTATAATATTGTTTTCTTGTAACAAATCGTATCTTGGTAATCAAATTGTCCAAACCGGTGCTCTTCAACCTTTTAATGCCATGGACCCACTTTCAAAACTTTCGTGACCATGAATAGCCCATTCCGCGTACTAAAATATAAATTGAAGAAAACTGTACGATCGTCCACAGAGTCTGTGTATTTTGCATGTTTTTAATCATCGTGTAGAATGTCTCTTGCAAAACGTCGCTCCCATGGCAGCCAGTCAAATCCCCAGCCTGTTCCAGTCATGCCCCTAAGCATACATTGACACCTTGATGTGTCGTCTTCTTGGTCTGCATCTGCCTCTCTTGCCAGGAACTATACCTTCTATTAGCAGTCTCTCAAGACCTTTATGGCTTTTTAGTTTCTGAACTAGTTCTCCTCTATGCCCAACTCTTGTCGAATTTCTATTTTGTTCTGTTTTTTCGGTTCACGGTATTCAGAGCACCTTTCTATAACATTTCGACTCGAATGACTCGATTTTCATCTTTGAGGTTATGGGTAACTGTCCATGTTCCACACCATATTCTGCCACGGAAAAATAATGGTTCTCAAAATTGTCACTGTTGTTATTTTGCTGGTATTCTGCCACAGTTTCCTCAGTTTGGGTTTAAATACAGCATATCATTATTCTGTGACAGTTTCCTCAGTTTGGGTTTAAATACAACATATTATTATTCTGCCACAGTTTCCTCATTTTTGGGTTTAAATACAGCATATCATTATACTGCCACCGCCCACATGAAAGTTAAAATCATCCACTAGTAGGCTGTGGCGCCCAGGTTGACAAGCACTGGCCCATACCAAACGTAACATTATTGTATTGTTTTCTTGCTTCAAAACTAAAGTTACTTTTCTAACTGTTCATACTAACCGCAATATTGTAGTATTTTTGTTTTATAACAAATTTTAACGTGTCATCTTTACTGTCCATACAGACAGCAACAATATCGTAAATAACCGTATTCATAACACGGGCTAGTGGTGATTACATAACTTAGCGATACCAAATATATCTTTATATCGCACGAATTGTAAATGTAATCGAATATGTCATTTCCACACAGGGGGGCGGCGTGGCCTAGCGGTTAAGTGGCACGGCTCACAAACTGAAGGTGCTGGGTTCGATCCCCATCACAGCACCGGCCGTTACCCCGGGGAAGCAAACCCTTAGAAAATGCAGGAGGAAGCAGACCCTTACATAAAATGCATGCTGAAGTCGGATGCACTGGGCCGACAGGCGCAAAATAAAAACCACAGTGCAACGCACACCGCCTTGGGGATAAGAGAAAAATAAGGAGAACGCCAAAAAAAAAAAAAAAAAAAAAAAAACATTTCCACACAGACCAGTGCACACACTAAAATATCTTGATCCGGGTATTCGATCAGGTACATGTGTCGGATGCCATGTTAAGTAAGTTCATGTCGCTTTTTGCTTTTTTCTTGTTGAAAGCGTACGACTAGTGATTACTCTTTATAAGACCTGAAAATTGCATTAAGTGGCGGGTTTGCAGTAATCTTTCTCACATCCTGAGTGTGTTAATGAGGGTGGACCCGGGTCGTACTGATGGTTGTACTATGCTTTGCTTTATCTGAGTATCGCTCACTACTACGGAGATTACGTTCTTACCCACCTCGTTAGCAAGGCCACAATTGAAACAGCTTGAAGACCTGCGTTGAAGTGATGTTGGGTTTTGGTCAGTATATTTCACCTGACCGTAACTAACATGTCTGACCAGTATGTTTTGCCTGATCAGACATTAGTCTCCACTGCCCAGAGTACCATGTTTGACTCAGTCCCACCTTTAGGCCCACAAGGGCGTCCATAGTTGCAAGACCACCAGGGACGTCACTCTACGTGTAGCAACCTGTTGTCCAGCATGCGTATCACTTGGCCGGCCTATCTGTATTTCCGTAACAGTACGACATATGTACTGTCAGTGAAATAATTTCGCTATCTGATTTCTACGTCCTAGATTTGGTCCCTATTGGAAATCTGTAATGTTCTTCGCTCCATCAGTAGCTAAACGACACGGAGCTTATCTATATCAGCATCCCGTAGATTCTACTCGTCGCAGTCATACACCGTGGCAGGAATAACTACACTGTTGAAGATGTAATTTCCCATATGTTGCTTATATGTTTGATACAGTTGAAGCTGAGCCAGCCATCTGCTATCCTTCCCGGGATCTCAAGGTTTATTAAACGGGAGTTCGTCATCTCTTGGTCGAAATAGATATACGAATTTACGTGTTAGACTGGACAAGCTTCGAGGTGCATTTCTCCTTTTAGGCACAAACTGTTGAGCTTGAACTGAGTTTTCTATTTATTTGTTATTGGTAGGCTAACTGCAGCGCTTGCTCTGCTGAGCTCATATTATTTTGATTGAACGTTAAGATGTAGACACAGTGCCGTAGAAGCTACCATTATCTTGTGTTTGAATGTTTTCAGAATCACCAGCTTCATCACAGTGTTTATCACTTTTGAGAGATGTCTGTGCATCGCCATGCCTCTCAAGGTCAAGAACATCATTACCCACTTCAGGACCAAGGTCATCAATATTTCCGTATTTGTTGTCCTGGTTATCATTTTCAGCCCGTTCTACTTCGTCAATAAACTAGAGTGGAAGTACGACCCATTACGGAACAGGACCATACTTGGAATCGCTTTCACAAAAGATAGGGAAATAGTTGAGTCGGTAACCTTCCTTATTCACAGCGTAGCACTGTCCACGGTTTTTCTACTATCTGTCGCTATTTGTACAGTCATCCTTGTCGTCATGCTAAACAGAAAAACAAAATGGCGGCACTTGTCTGTTGCCAACGCAGGATCCAAACCAGAAACGGGCTCTGCGAAAGAAAAGAAAGTTGTCAAGATGGTCACAATGATATCTACCATATTTGTCGTCTGCTTCATCCCAGCGTCCGGTAACTTCTTCATGATGACTTATGAGCCTGAATTTAGCATCCGGGGCAAGTTCCAGAACTTGTTCTTCACAACCTGGTCAGTAGCGTTCGTCCTTGAAGCTGTCAACTCCAGTGTCAACATCTTTGTGTACTTTAACATGAGCACCAAGTTCAGGATCACGTTCATTAAAATATTTTCTCGCAACAAGGGAATATAATTTTTGATAGCAGCTGCAAAGATGATATATAAACATCAACACAAACATGTGTACACACATTTGCACATACATATAGTAGGATGAATCCACTGAATATATGTGTCTATGTTTTTATCGATCCAAATTATTATCTAAAACAGTCAAGTTTTCTTATGTACATTTCTTCTTTTGTCTCCTCTGCCACACTTGACCTTTGAATATGTGATGATCTACAGGGGGATTACAAAAACACTTATTTGACACTTGTTCATCATTGTTGTCAGCACATGTTTACCCGGATGCACATTTCTGATCATATTGTTGGCATGGCATCTGTAATTCTCTCTTGGAGATCTCGAATATCACGTGAATTGGTAGTGTAAAAGCGTTCTGTTTTGATGTAAGTGTTTACATTTGTGTTATCACTTCGAATACTAAAATGGGCTAACACATCCGTTCATTTATATTGTAAGTTCTTCTGTGTGGCAAATTTGTTAGAGCACCTACTTCTCACTACAAATGTATCGAGTTCAAATCACCTTATCAATACCCCTCCCCCCACCCCCCTTTTACAGTCTAATCAGCTCCATATGTATGCTGGTACCAGACTTTTGTTGATGGTAAATAAGCGATAAGGAGGTTATATGGTCACTCAGCAAAGAATACAGCCAAGAAGTATATGGCACTTGGTCCCTGTCTTGAGTGCCTGTCACGGAACCAACAACACATTGTGCCTGTAGCGGGTTATGGAACTGACCATCGCTTTGGTATACACCTGGCCTAGTTTAAGGCAACACTGTCATGGAATACCCGTACAAAGGTGTCCTACATTTCCTGATACTACAATATTCATTGTCCAACACTAGATGTCACTTGAGTGCCAGACCTGGCGAAGTTGAGTGTCAGGCCTGGCGAAGTTGGGTGTCAGGCCTGGCGAAGTTGAGTGTCAGGCCTGGCGAAGTTGAGTGTCAGGCCTGGCGAAGTTGAGTGTCAGGCCTGGCGAAGTTGAGTGTCAGGCCTGGCGAAGTTGGGTGTCAGGCCTGGCGAAGTTGAGTGTCAGGCCTGGCGAAGTTGAGTGTCAGGCCTGGTGAAGTTGAGTGTCAGGCCTGGCGAAGATGAGTGTCAGGCCTGGCGAAGTTGAGTGTCAGGCCTGGCGAAGTTGAGTGTCAGGCCTGGCGAAGATGAGTGTCAGGCCTGGCGAAGATGAGTGTCAGGCCTGGCGAAGTTGGGTGTCAGGCCTGGCGAAGTTGGGTGTCAGGCCTGGCGAAGTAAGCGATTAGTTACCATCAGCATGTGTCCCAAAATGTTATTACTTCAAATAAATAGACCTTTTCAGCCATCTCGCGTTGTGTTATCTCTCATGTTGTGTTATCCTTCAAGATGTGTTACCTCTCATATTTGGTTATCTCTCTTGTTGTGTTATCTCTCATGTTGTGGTATCTCTCATGTTGTGTTAACTCTCATGTTGTGTTATCTCTTATGTTTCGTTATCTCTATTGTTGTGTTATTTCTCATGGTCTGTTATCTCTCATGAAGTGGTATCTCTCATGTTGTGTTATCTCTCATGAAGTGTTATCTCTCATGTTGTGTTATCTCTCATGTTGTGTTATCTCTCAGGAAGTTGTATCTCTCATTAAGGGGTAACTCTCATGGTGTGTTATCTCTCATGAAGTGTTATCTCGCATGCTGTTATCTCTCTCTTGTGTTATCTCTCATGAAGTGATATCTTTCATGTTGTGTTATCTCTCATGAAGTGTTAGCTCTCAGGAAGTTGTATCTCTTATGAAATGGTAACTCTCATGGTGTGTTATCTCTCGTGAAGTGTTATCTCTCATGCGGTGTTATCTCTCTCTTGTGTTATCGTATGTCATGTTGTGTTATCTCTCATGCTGTGTAATCTCTAATGAAGTTCTATCTCTCATGTTGTGTTATCTCTCATGAAGTGTTATCTCTCATGCTGTATTACCTCTCATACCGTATTACCTCTCATGTTGTGTTATCTCTCATGTTATGTTATCTCTCCTGTTGTGTTATCTCTCATGTTGTGTTATCGCTCATGTTGTGTTTTGAAGACGACACGACCTTGTGTACCCAGCATTACTCTCCTGATTTGTCATCCTTTCCGCGTATTGTCCATGAGGATGACATTGTGGTCGTAACGTAAACGTGCACACGTCTCTGCTGCAACTCATTGTCATCTACTTCTTCTTCTTCTTTGGTATTTGTTGAAAAAAAGACGCTTTAACGTTACTTCGCAGTTTACAACGAGGCTGCGATATCTGTGTCTTTTGGCCAATACATCATATTTCTGTTGTTGTATGTTATTATTTGTTTAATTTTTATGGGGGGGGGGGAATAAGGGGAGGGGGAGGATGTAATGGGTACCCGTGTTTGAGATCACTATTCTCCTAGCCAAATTACAGGAATGCAGCCTGTTTGCAGGACCGCCGCTTGGGATTGAATAAGGGACTGTAAGCTCTGATTCGCTGACCCTAATGTAAGCAGCCAGTCAGCTGTGAGTCGCTGAATGCTTCTACTAGACCAATCACTCAACTGCATCGTACTCACCACATCCTGTCTATGTTAATATACTCCTCACCCTGTCTATGTTTATATCCTTCTCATCTTGTCAATATCTATAAACTCTTCACCTCGTCTGGGTACAGTTTTCGCCTTGTTTGTGTGTTCATCCTCTCTATTTCTTTTCCAGCCCATCAGAATCTTGAATTATGTGTCTTTCCACCCTTCTTGCTGTTTTGAAATTAAAACGTAATATTTTTGTTTCGAGAAGACAAGAGACTTTTAATGGTAGTCGACCTCCCAGGCCAGACTCTGAATCACAACCTGCTAGAGGGTTCCATTACAGGCCCGACGGGATCACAACCTGCTAGAGGGTTCCATTTCAGGCCCGCCGGGATCACAACCTGCTAGAGGGTTCCATTATAGGCCCGCCCGGATCAAAACCTGCTAGAAGGTTCCATTACAGGCCCGCCGGGATCACAATCTGCTAGAGGGTTCCATTACAGGCTAACCTGAAGGTTGTCGACAACTGAACAGATAATAGCCATAATTATGTTTTTTCGTGTAACACAACCCACTGATTCCCCTCGTTTTTCGCAAGCTGAGAATCTCCAACTTCGGAGATGTTTTCTTTGTGTTCACCTCCCAATTAACGAAACTAATTCTACTGTTCGACCGGAGTTGTTTGACGGGTACGCGGCCGCTAGACAAACGAAGCGGTCGTTCGGTCAAATGTACATCAAAGGAAGGGTTAAGTGTCAGCACTGACCAGCGGCAACCGATAGTATCCAACGGAACGGACACAGTCGAATACATCACCAAACAAAGGGAGTGCCGGTCTGCCCAACGAAGGAATGTCACAAGGAGGGTCCAACAGGGAAAAGCGATGACCGATCGTGCAAGTTGAGGAGTTTGGTGTTTGCGTAAGGAACATGGCCAATAAGATAGACGGTCTATTACACACAGATCAACAGACTAGTCAATACGTCCTGATGTGGCTCAAAGAACTGCGGTCGTAGGTGGAAACACGTTCCTTCTCCGGTAGAACCCAAACAGGCTGACCTTTAAACACAAGTGAAGTGATACTTAGAATTTGGTCAAAATGTGCCCTGTCGGCATATTGAATTTAGTTTGGCTGTTGTGAAAGTATAATCAATCCTCTTTCAAAGACAGCTGAATGTTATATTTAGCATCAGTAGTTTTTTTTAGATATGGACTGTCAAACAGGTCTGGGATCAGTCCCAAAAAAATTTAAAATATATTCAAAATAGCTACCAGTAATTAGTGTCAAATTATTAATGGACTTCAATTTAGTTATCACAACAAACAAAGAGAGATTTTAAGTTCCCTTTAAAAACTATATCATAATGAGTACTTCCTTCATAATGCATATGGCGGGACATCTCAGCCATAATTTAGCTGATGCATATTGCAACTTATAAAGAAAATCAAGTATGTGAGAGTTTTTAGAAATAATATCATGTTTTGTGACGGGAGGAGAAAGGTACTATTAAACGTACATTTTATTGAGGGAGCAAATGTCGAGCGATGTGACAGTTTATCATTCACCACCACACGTGTTTGTGGTGTCAGTTCTGGTAAACTGAACATCAACTTTGAATCTTTTAACAGTTTACTGGCCAAGCACACTGAGTCAGAATTAAAGAGATGGGACTGACTCGAATTATATGACCTAATGCATGCATGTGATGGCTTAACGGGAATCAGATTCAATTCTAAGAGACGGTGACAATGTTCATGACGAGTATATATCTTTAGGACTTGTTTGAGACCTTCGTTATTCCAATGTACAATTGCTAGAGATAAAGAGGAAGGGTCTAGGCAGGGAGTTTGAGCTTCATTGTAGCAGAAGAGTTACATACATCATTTTCTTCAAGTAATCAAATATAAATGGGTAATATGTGTGTGAATTCAACAGACAGGTGGGCTGTATTAGCAATGAAGTATGTTAGGGGAGGGCTTGCAGACTTGGAGATATTCTGTGGTGTTATGGACTTGTCACCACCAGTTCTGAAGCACAGTCACACCAAATGGTGTTCACATAAGAAAGCTGTAAAAGATGGAAACAGTTGATACATAGAAACACAACAGTAGCCTTCCAGGCTGATGCTATGGGTACTATATAACCTGTATGCTAGAACGTTGCCAGGACTAAACTACTGAAAAAAATGTCTTGATTAATATACACAACACGTCAATAAGTCAGCGAACAGTGTCATCTGAAAATTATGTCCCAATCGTGAGAACCATGAACTAATTATTGTGAAAGCTGCTGTTGCTCTTGAAGTTTCTGTTTTTAAAGACGGGACAAAGTCATTATCAATTACGTGCGAGGTACCTGCGAGAGTTCTGTGAACACAAAAACATTTTGTCTAATAAAAAAACTAAGAGAAACGCCACTAAGGCATCCCTTGAGATCAGGATAGCGAAGGGACGGAAGAGGCGTGTACTGGATGATTGGCAGCCAGATACAAAGGACTTCTATTTTGGGCTGGAGGTCATTCATAAGAATCAAATTATTTTACCATCAGACACTGGTAACAAATAGCGTGGTAAGTTTCATGGAAAAAGGCAAGGTAAGGGAGGTTAATGTGTGATAACTTGTGTTATATTTAAAGCAATTACCATTTAACTCTGCACATACATTCAGGATAACCATGGCTTGGTTGTGAACTATTGAAATAAAGCTTTGTTACAAATTTTAAGAGCTGTTATAATTTGAAGTATCCCAATTTTTACCAACATATGGTAAATATCTGACTTTTCATAAAAAACACAAATATAAAAGATGTAACTTTGGCGGTAGTCCATTTTGAAGAGATGATCTTAAACAGCATTATTTGAAAAAAAATCATTTTTACAGCACTTGTCCAATATGTACACCTATATACGAATTGTTGATAAAGATATATATTTTAAAAAAGATAAACCCCTCGCTAGATAATACTATAATTCAGGTGTTCATTCAGGCATGTTATGTGCCCTACGCCAGGTAACAAAATGTTTTTCTAAACTTTGGTTGTTTTTTATTTTACATGTTTGCCTCACTAGTTTCTACTGGCGGAGGCGCCCTTATTCCACCCCAGACCGTAGTCAACTAGCCGATATTAAGACGCATAAACCAGTGCTTGGATGTATGTGTGCGTATGTATGTACCTATGCTAGGTTTGTGCGCTCTCAGACGCCAACCCAACCAAAGTGCAATGGACGGGTCTCACCATGAGGGCGCGTGTGAAAGTTGTGCAAGAGTGTGACTGTGGGACAGAGTCAAATTAAAAAGAGTGAAGTGAGAAGAGAGAGGAAGGAATTCCGGAGTTTCTTGATTTCCTTTCTAAACTCATCTCTGTCTTTTGTCTATAACTCCCATGCCGGACCAAGGTTTTGTCGCAGGCCACCTCTCCGTCTCATTGGTGGACGTGATTAAAGGTGTAGGGTCACCATGACGTCACTTTACGTGTCCATCTATTGTTAGGCATGCGCACCACGTTGCCTGCCCACCTGTACTTTCATAGGTAATACACCCCTATTAATCAAACCAACAACAAAAGTATACAGGTAGAGCACGCAAGAAGTCTACAGGTAGAGCACGCAAGAAGTCTACAGGTAGAGCACGCAAGAAGTCTACAGGTAGAGCACGCAAGAAGTCTACAGGTAGAAAACGCAAGAACAGGAAACAGAGCAGCAGAGGCCTGGACAGACGGACTAAGAGGCTTACAGAAGTAAGAGGAAACGACCGGGACAGAGACAACAGATGTGACATTGCCTTATCCAAAAGCAGTATCGTGATTGACGTGATTTCATCTAATATTTGTAGTTCCACATTTATCTTTCCTTTTGTCATTTCCAAGTTCTGTTATATATCTTCTACAATGCGCTTGATGGTTATAATATATATGTAATTGTTCGTTGCATTTCAAATACATTCTCTTCTGAATAATGTTCATCACATATTCATAGAGTTAAGTGGTTTTAACAAAATGATAGGTTGTGTTGTTGTGATGAAGACATAAAGATGATGCTATTATGTGGTCCAATATCGATCTAGGGTGACTGCCACATTAATCAGAATAAACGAGGGTGACTGCCACATCAATCAGAACAAACTGGGGTGACTGCCACATCCATCAAAAGAAACTAGGGTAACTGCAACATCAATCAGAGCAAACTGGGGTGACTGCCACAGCAATCAGAGCAAACTGGGGTGACTGCCACATCAATCAGAACAAACTGGGGTGACTGCCACAGCAATCAGAGCAAACTGGGGTGACTGCCACATCAATCAGAACAAACGAGGGTGACTGCCACATCAATCAGAATAAACGAGGGTGACTGCCACATCAATCAGAACAAACTGGGGTGACTGCCACATCCATCAAAAGAAACTAGGGTAACTGCAACATCAATCAGAATAAACGAGGGTGACTGCCACATCAATCAGAACAAACTAAGGCGACTGCCACATCAATAAAAACAAACTGGGGTAATTACCACATCAATAAGAACAAACTGGGGTGACTGCCACATCCATCAAAAGAAACTAGGGTAACTGCAACATCAATCAGAGCAAACTGGGGTGACTGCCACAGCAATCAGAGCAAACTGGGGTGACTGCCACATCAATCAGAACAAACTGGGGTGACTGCCACAGCAATCAGAGCAAACTGGGGTGACTGCCACATCAATCAGAACAAACGAGGGTGACTGCCACATCAATCAGAGCAAACTGGGGTGACTGCCACATCAATCAGAACAAACTAAGGTGACTGCCACATCAATCAAAACAAACTGGGGTTATTGCCACATCAATCAGAACAAAATAAGGTAACTGCCACATCAACCAGAACAAACACCACCGTAACGTGTTTATTGGGGTCCCATATTTGGTTTTCTTGCTGCTATTTATAATGGTCCTGTCACAGTACTATTGCATCACAATGTTCAGTATCGGGTGTCCAGAAAGTTCAGCGTGTCTGTTGTCAGATTGTAGTACTAATACTCTGTCGGGTGCAATTATAATTATTGAAATGTTGAATTAACCACATGATCAGCAGCTGGGGAATTGCAGTTCAGCTTAGAACAAGTGAAGATGTTTACGGTCGAACATTATTACGCAACGGATAAGTGGCTGCGCATGCGCACACACATTATGTAGACTAGACTACGACATATGTGTGTTTGGGTATAAATGTGTCTGGTTTTAAATGTGTCTGGCTATAAATGTGTCTGGGTATAAATGTGTCTGTGTATAAATGTGTCTGGGTATAAATGTGTCTGGGCATATATTTATTTAATATTTAATCTGAAAACATGGAATTCTTGGAGTCCTGGTATTCAAACAGGCAGATTATGTCTGCTGCCATGTAGCCGAAGGCTATATATACATATATATATATATATATATATATATATATATATATATATATATATATATCATCACCATCATCATGTAGCATGTCTTTTATAGAACGTCGCTCCCATCACAGTCTGTCTGAAAGAAACTCGTTTCCGTACCAGAACTCCAGCCTCCCCCACTGTCATACTTAGGCATTCCTGGATATCTTGGTGCCATCGTCTTCTTGGTCTACCCCTTCCTCTGTTGCCTGGCACCATACCTTCCATCACTGTTCTCTCGAGACCGTCGTGTCTCTTGATGTGACCGAAGTATTTGGATTATCTAGCCAAAATGGAATTTATAAACGAGTTCTCCTCTATGCTCAACTCTTGCCGAATCTCTACATTTGTCTTTTTCTCTGACCACGATATTCTGAGAATTTTTCTTAATATTTTGACTCGAAGGATTGGATTCTTTGTCTGGAAGTTTTGGTAATCGTCCATGATTGGCAGGCATAAGCTGCCACAGGAAAAACACAGGCTCTCAAGTATTTTACTTTAATCATTTTGTTGGTAGTCTGCCATATTTTTTCAGGCTGTTCAGTCTCTGCATTGCCACGTCTAGTCTTCTTCTGATTTATTTCTAGCAGTCTCCATTTTAGTCAATTCTGGAGCCCAGATATTCAAAATGTGTGACCTGATCTATTTCCTCACCACCAACTGTAAATTTATGCTGACATTGTGTTTTGGTCGGTGGTCATTATCTTTGTTTTGTTTATGTTTATGAACTGGTTTTAATTTGTACTATGTCCGTTAACGGCTGAAAGTAGCTGCTCTAACCCTTCCGCACTTCTTGATAGTATCACTGTGTCATCTGCGTATCGTAACTCTGGAATCTCGTACCCACCAATCGTAAATGGGTCGAAACTTTCAATGTTTTTGTCTTCTCGAACATTTCTCATTATACATTCCGCATATATGTTGTACAGATAAGGTGAGAGTATACATCCCTGTCTTCCTCCTTTTTTGTACTGCAAACCAATCTGATGTTTGCCCTGATACTCAGACAGCGGCTTGTTGATCTTTGTATAATGTTTCAAGGAGATGGACTAATAATAATAATAATAATAATAATAGCTGTCCATCGTTGTCGATGAGGACCGCCGACATCATCCTTGTCACAGATTTCCCTGTTGGGTGTGGGTGCGCATGTGGCTGAACAGGCCAATGCGAGCACGAAAATGTCTGCTACATATCGGGCACACGAGGTTTGTAGAAGGGGATGGTGTTCCCGCTGCTCGGGATTTCCGTCTCTCGTCTGTTCTGGGCTTTCACAACACGGTCATCTTCACCAGCAGCTACACCCGATTTGACTGCGCTTCTCCAGTCAGATCTGTTTTGCGCAAGACATTCCCATGTGTCGATGTCTATCTGGCAACTTTTTAGTGAGTCCTTCAGACCGTCTTTAAAACGTTTCTTTGGGCGCCCTCTCTCGCGCCATCCCTCTCTCAGCTCGCCGTAGAGAAGCTTCTTTGGGAGCCGCTCGTCTGACATACGGACGAGGTGTCCAGCCCATCCTAGTCGTGCTTTTTCTAGCAGTGCATGGATGCTGGGCATGTTAGCCCTCGAGAGAACCTCGATGTCAGTGACACGATCTTGCCATCGGATGTGGAATATTCGCCTCAGGCAACCTGTGTGGAAGTGGTTTAACCTCCTTGCATGTCCAGAGTATACAGTCCAGCTTTCGCAAGCGTATAGTAGGGTTGGAATGATGGTTGCACGGTAGACTTTGAGTTTGGTCTTGACGCTGATGCCACGACGTGCCCAGACCATCGAGCGCATTCTACCAAAGGCTGTGCTGGCCTTTGCTATTCTGCTTGCCACCTCATCGTCTAGGCTGACAGATCTCGACAGCGTGCTGCCCAGATATGTGAATTTGTCTACGGCATTCAACGTCTGCCCGCTGACTGTAGTCTCTGGTTTTGTGTACGGCATGCCTGGTGCTGGTTGGTACATGACCTCTGTTTTTTTGGCATTTATGGTCAGGCCAAAATTTTTGCATGCGGCAGAGAACTGGTCCATTCCAACCTGCATGTTCAGTTCTGAGTTGCTCATTAGAGCGCAGTCGTCAGCAAATACAAGTTCCCTGATTATGTCGCCAGCCACTTTGGTTTTGGCCTTCATTCTTCTGGGATTGAGTAACTTGCCATCTGTGCGGTACTTTATGGGTATTCCAAGCTCCAGTGATCCCAGTGATCTGAAGGCGTCTGTCATCGTGGCCGCGAACATCATGCTGAACAGAGTCGGGGCGAGTACACATCCTTGTTTTACTCCGTTTGATACTAGAAACGTTTTAGAGATTGCACCGCTGTCCAGTACACGAGCACACATGCCTTCGTGTAGCTGTTTCACCATTGTTATGAACTTGTTGGGGCAGCCAAACTTAGACATTATCATCCACAGCCCTCCTCTGTTTACTGTATCAAATGCCTTTGTCAAATCTATAAATGTGGTGTACAAGGCCTGATTTTGTTCTCGACACTTCTCTTGTACTTGGCGAGCGGCAAAAATCATGTCCACTGTTCCTCTTCCGGCTCTGAATCCACATTGGCTTTCTGGGAGGTGGTGGCTTTGTTCAAGGCATTGAACAAAGGAGATGGACTATATGCAAAGGAAACCCCATTTCCTTCATGATTCTCCGCAATTTTGATGTTTTACCGTATCGAAGGCCTTAGTGTAATCAATGAAACATGTGTACAGGTCTACATTAAACTCTCTACATTTTTCGTAGATATTCCTCAAATTGAATATGTGGTCCCTGGTCCCTCTGTCTTTCCTAAACCCTGCCTGGACTATATGAATTTCAGATTCAAACCTTTTCACTTTTCTTCTTAATAGGATTTGCAAGAGTATCTTGCTAGCGTGGCTGATCAGCGCGATAGTTCGGTAGTTCGTGCACAGCTTCAGGTTGCCTTTTTTGGGGGAGAGGAATATAAGTTGATTTCTTCCATGCTTCTGGCCACTCTGCGCTGTGACATATCTGTTTACACAGCTTGTGATAGACTCGAGCACATGCCTCTCCTCCTGCTTGTATTAGCTCTGCTTGGATATCATCACATCCTGGGGACTTTCCCTTTTTCAGGCTTTTGATTGCAGAGCGTACTTCTTCCAATGTTGGTTTAGGCTCTTTCTCGTCCTTTGGTAGGATTGTAACTGAGTGCTTTGTGCTATCTCCATACATGGTTCTGCAGTACTCTCTCCATCTATTCTGTATGTCTTTCGATTCTGTTAATGTGTTATCCTCTTTGTCATTGATGACATGTGGAACCGGGCAGAATTTCCTTGTCAGTGTTCTTATCGCCTTTAAAGCATATCTCTTCCTGCCTTGTTGCTGTAGGTTTTCTATATCCCTACAAGTTTCCACTATGTATCTTCTTGTATCTTTTCTTATTTCTCTTCTAACTTTTGTATATGCTGTGTTGATCCCCTTACTTCCCATTTGTTTTAATTGTTTCTTTTCTTCAATGAGTTTCTGTGTTTCCTCTGATATATATCTGTGTTTCTTGTGCGACATCCTGTGAATCATTTTGTTGGCTGTCGAGATTAAAATATCAATTACGTGCGATGTCAACTCCTCAGATGTCATCTCTTCATGTACCGCAAGCAGTGCCTCAAATGTGTTTTCTACTTTGATGTTGTATTCAGTACGTATTGCTGTTTCATCGGAGCAATATGTGTGTGTGTGTGTGTGTGTTTGTATATGTGTGTGTGTGTGGGTGGGTTTTGCTATTTGCGTTTGGTATTTGGGTGGGTTTGGGTGAGTGGGTGCGTGTGTGTATGTGTGTGTGTGTTTGTGTGGGTGAGGGATGAGGGTGGGTGGGTTTAGGTATTTGGGCTTGGTATTTGTGGGGGTTTGTGTGCGTGTCTGTATATGTGTGCGTGTCTGTATATGTGTGTGTATATGTGTGTGTGTGTGTGTGTGTGTGTATGTGTGTGAGTGTGTGTGATATTGATCACTACCACATATTGGTAAATCAAAATTATGGAACGTTAGATGTCAAGAACTATAACACACGTAGCTGGTACCCAAATAAGACATGTTTTGATTAAAAGATGGAACAAACTGTTATCTCTGGATACAAAATCAAGATACATCCTGGAGCCACATAGACGCATCTGTCTGACAGGCGTGGCTTGGTACCACACCTGAATATCTTCTCATCTCCTTCAAGCAGATCTATTGCTCCAGAAAATGTATCAATGTCTTCAGACTCTGGTAGGTTCACTGTACATGATGTGCACGTAAGAAACTCTTAGCAGATTAAAATCTATAAGATCCGACTGTTCGTCATCATCAGAACAAACATTCTATAAAGTCATGAAATTCCTACCCAAGAAACCTTCCCCCAGGTCTAGTAAGTCCCAGGAAGAAACCATCGCAAAATAGAAAATGTGCTACGGATAGCCTTCAGTTACATGGCAGCAAACATAACCTGCCTGTTTAAATACCAGGACTCGAAAAATTCCATGTTTTCAGATTAATGTTAAGTGACCTGGTCAGTATTCTATTTAAACACAAACACATTCTCTCTTTTCTCATCTATCATCATCGCTGTTTTTGAATGTCACACTTCCAATTCCAATATTTTATATTTAAAAAGTTATGTGTGTCTCACATACAATGTGTCATCTCATAATATATAAATATCATCATCTTGAGACATGTCTTCAGAACTGCATAACGATTTTTAAAAGATGGATTGGTGGTGTTAACAAATTACTATAAATTGTTCCAGTGAAAATATCAAAGTCCGCGCAGACGACTCACCAAACAAGAAGGACTCTTGTGTCGTGGTATAATGACACAAGTTGACAGATAAAGAAGCACACATGAAGCATTTCTTTATCTTATCTTTGCAATTAGTTAGTCCTTTATTATTATATTTGATGTGCACCGCAACTCTTATCTTTAACGCTAAGCAGGATCGGACGTTTACATTTCAGTAACAATCGACACATTCTTGAATAACTATAGTCCGTCTTTTAATTCATGAACATGGTCCCAAGCAATGTTCTACTAAACTGCATCTTAAATCCAAATGATTTTTCGCATGCAACATCCATGACGCTAAAACATTGAAATTATTTAGTCCAAAGATGTTAAGAGATTTGCACATCGATGAATTCTTTTGATCTAGTCGAACCATTGCAAAGAAATGGCATTAAAATTTCAGATTTTAATGTTGCAGCTTAATTTCTCGTCGCATTGTGTTCACGGGCGTATCTCATTAGTGTCTTGATAGATCAATTGATTGTTTGTGTTGCCCTTTATGGCACCAATATGCAGCAGTTAGTACAGCCCTTCTGTCACCGCCAGACCCATAAGGTTGTATCAACTGTGCAGCTAATTTTATATTTTGTAACGCATTTGAATATTGAAATGTATTTGTTGCCATTGTATGTACACTTAGTTATTTTGATAAACATAAGGTAATTTATCCAAGTCTGATAATCAGTATGTCTATATTAGATTATATTAACTACCCGAACGTGTCGATTCAAAGAGGTTGATAATTGTCACTTGCTGGAAAAATTGTAATCCATCTCGTTGTCAGTACAGTTCTTCGTCCCGCAGCACATGTTCAACACACTTCTTCCAGAACTGAATGTATAATTTTCAAAGGTACTCATGTGTCAGGACTTCAACACCACACATTTTCATTTGTTTTGCGTTCGCCTTATTTCTTTATTCCCCAAGTCGGGTTTGCGTTGCACTGTGGTTTTGATTGTGTCCCTGTCGGCCTACTGCATCCGACTCCAGCATATTGTAAATGGTCTGTTCTGTTCGGCAACCTGTCATTTGAGTTTAGCCCACACAAGCTCTGTAGGGTTTAGATACGCATGAAGCGCAGATAGTCACAGTGAACTTTGATCGTACTCTTCAATTATTTTGTCAATATTTTGCCTCTCTCTTATGTGTCTTCCTCACAAGCTACAACAACTCTGGCTTCAAATACGTGTTTCCTAATTTCACTTTTTCCTTATCCAGCCATTTTCTAATTTGAGCTTTTGTATTTGATGCAGTTTTCTTTGTCTTTCTCTGATATTTCATTGTGATAAGGTGCATTATCCTTTACTAGGCATGCCGGTCTATCCAGAAGCAGCTCATTCGTCACCAGTGCCTGACAATTTGTACATTCATTTCAGTGTTGTAGTCTCCACCGTTATTACTTTCTATTTGGAAAATAAGTTCAGCATCATAGACAAGTAAGCTTTTCCTGCTTCCTGCACACGTTAGTATAATGGACTGCCCTTTGCTGCTTGGAAATTGTCTTTTCTTATTATCATTCTTTATCATAGGTGTGTTGAGGATTGACCCAGGACTCATCCCAGTATACACTATCATAGCATTGCCTACGCCGTTTTCGTTTCTGTCTCAGATATTTGCTTCGGGCAGCAATCAAATGTGGCTTTTCCCATATAATATTCCTTACGAAGTTTTCATGAATGTAAAGCCGGACGCTCTTACAATTTTCCAAAGAGTAATTTTGGAAACTTAAAAACTGCAGTCGGTTTGCAATGTTATTTATTAATTTCAGCAGAGTATAAAAAGTTGATTTTTCAACAACAGTTTCAATATCTCCCGTTTTATGGCATCTCTGTCGAAATCATAAAATGTCCATTTCCTACCTTGCTTGGTATGAGTGCGTCCTGTCCAATCCAACGATTAAAGGATGATATATCCTTACCAAGCGCCAATTGCATTCGTTTATGTGGGTCATGAATATAACAATATAAATGACCCATCTTAGATTCCCTGCAGAAAAAGTTGTATAGTAGAACGGTAACCTTTTGCATTGTTATAAATGAAGACTTTTGAAAAAGAAACTATATACCACAATAACGACTTCACAAACTATGATATCGACATACACCTAAGACTGAACGACAGTCTCGCATGCATGACCTCGGTTGTTTTCAGCATTCGACAAATTGTCTAATTGCGGCACGGGATAATCAGGAATTTGTTTTAACTCAATGTATTTGAATGTCAAAACATATATTTTTAAAACAGTATGACTGAGTACCGTATAAATGTTCAAATTATGTCCAATTTAGTGAGGTTCTTTTTAATATAGCCTAATGAATACATTTTTCAAAATTCAGGAAATTTCTTTCTGAATAAAATATTTACTTACCGTCATGGCTATTCTAAGGTTGGGTGCGAAAAATCATTTGGACCTGAAGTGCAGTTTGTTAGAAGATTGCTTCGGACCTTGTTTTTGAATTAAAAGTCAGACTATGCAGAGCCAAAGTTGAGGCTGTAAGAACAGATACAGAAGCGATAATGGGAAGCACAGACCGTGTCGGAGATAACATAGTCCTCCTCACAGATTTCATTTGGTCTATAATGGTGATCGCAAAAACGTATAAAAACAAACTGAAACCGGTTTTAATTCACAAGAAAACACTTGGAAATGTGGAGTCAGGTATACTGGCCGTAAAGGGAGGAAGTAAACTCCACACTGAATATAGAGCAGCATGTGGAGTCAGGTATCCTGGACATAAAGGGGGAGGGGAAGTAAACCCCACACTGAATATAGAGCAACATGTGGAGTCAGGTATCCTGGCCATAAAGGGGGGAAGTAAACCCCACACTGAATATAGAGCAGCATGTGGAGTCAGGTATCCTGGCTATAAAGGGAGGAAGTAAACCCCACACTGAATATAGAGCAACATGTGGAGTCAGGTATCCTGGCCATAAAGGGAGGAAGTAAACCCCACACTGAATATAGAGCAACATGTGGAGAAGTGAAGCCAATGATTACAAATGAAACTCAGAGACATGTGGATCAGAACATCGAGTCATATACAACACATGCCTACTATTTCTTTCAAAGAAGTTATACGTACGCACCGTCATGCCTCATTATCGTAATAATACTATATATATATCTATGTTCTTTACGTGTCAAATTCAGCGCTTAATGCAGAAACAAAAGATCAGTTGAAACGGTGAAACGCCAATGCTTTTAGATGGTGCAGAGGCCCATAGTTGAGCCATGGACATATTTGGATATTCTATCTAAAGATGGCCATAGTTCTGCCTATTTCAGTTGGCCATGTTTGAGCCCTCTCGGAGGATTGTTCTTCTGAGTGTTTCCTTGGGTCTTCCTCTTTTCAGAACGCCCATTGATGTTCATTCGAATGCTTGCAATGGAAGGCGGTTGTTGTTCATTCTAAGATTTCTAATAGGTCAATATCAATTCGGTGAACCCGCCACTGCAGACTCAGCTAAGACACCGTATGTTCAACAAATTAAAATGCGTACATACAGATATGTGACCTTATAGAGAGAAAAGACAAACAGTTGACCATCTTCTGCAAGTCTGTCTACTCCACGAGAAAAGCAGAATATTGGCATAATCCTATATAACCTTTCCTGAACATAAACTGCATGGTGTGCGGAGAGACCTGAAATAGAACGCCAGCTTTGGCTTATGAAACAGATACCATTAGTTGAGGGTATGAAACACAGAAAAAGGAAGAAACGATTCAACTGCGATTTATAAAGAAAAAACAAAAAAATAAGACGTTATTAGGAAACTGGACATAGTAAAGTTTAGCCCCCCCCCCCCCCCTCCTTTCCTCCTCCCAGGTCTCGCCGCTCCAGATGATTATTATGTATGTGGTACACAGAGAAAGAAGATATATCATTTCACATTTACGTATAAGTCTAGGCCTTAAACAAGGCATACAGTAGTCAGGTACCTTTATAGGGGCTTCTGGATGTTGGTGACCTAACGAAAGCTTCATTTAAAATCAGCTGATGACCGCGCGCAGCTTCAGACCTCAAGACAATCTCAGAATAAGCAGTTGCAATGTCCTGACTCTGATCAACACCGAATGCTCGATGTCCCTGATCCACGCTCTTAGAATCATTAACATAATCATCACTTAAATCACAGAGGCCAAAAACCCTTCGAGATGGAAATCTCTCAGCTGTTGACGCTCTCGTCTGTACTCTGCTGGCCAGTCACGAAGCTATAGTATAGTATTGGTTCTGCGCCCGCTGTTTACAGACAGTTAGAGCAATTGATGCCCCATTTCTAACAGCTTACTATGCATGCCGAACGGCGACACAGACATGGCAACATCTCCACATTAGTCGCCTACACGGCTGAGATTCTCACAAGACCAGAAACATTAAACCTGCTCCTAGCTTGACGCCTCCTGCCAGTATATCCGCCGTCACAACGAGCATCATCTTTGGGGATTTCAACACCTCAACCGTCACCAAGCGTTGCAGGCTCTCAACCTTTCTAGGTTATTTCGGAAAAGGAATATCAAGCGACATTACCGCTATATTTATTTGCCAATGGACTTCTTGGGACTAAGAACTTGAAGTGAAATGATATTAGCCATTATGTCTGGATATTCAAAGACCACCAGTTGAAAAAAGACCTCAATGACATTTTTTTTCAGACACCAGGGCCAAATTCAATCCTACAGGGTCTATCATGGCAAGGAGGCCCCCGTCAGCACCGATTTCTACCCCCGCCCCCCCCCCCCCCCATTACTGTCCGTCACCCTCATACTTCCCTCCTACATCCATTCTCTCCTGAAAAGAATCCAGCGCCCACAACTGTTTGGGGTCACCGACCGTCGTTACACCGCTTATTCAGTTCTTGCAAGTCGCCTACTCATGGAGATCAACTGACAATTGACGGTGTGTTCGTCGATTTCCGGCTACCTCTACTCGGTGGAGAGATCTGTTTTGTGGGATCGCTTAAACAAGTGGGAGTTCCCAGCACATCACGCGGACTAAATGAACAGTTACATCAACACTAGATAACAAGTTCACCTGGGTCACTATCTCTATTGTTATTGAGGGTCATAGACTGGATCCTCGGTCAGCTGGAGATGCACAACTTTGGAGTCATCATCGAACAGCTGCGTCCACCGAAATTGACTACGCTGATGATATTGGCATACCCGAACACCGTTATGAGTCATTAATACATTGATAGAACCACTGAAGCCCCTTTAAGAACTTGAACCTAGATTAGACATGCACATCTCATGGGCAGAAGGTAAGGAAGACTAACGTCAAGGTCAGGCAAACTATACTGATCAGACATCTTAGTCAGGGCCAGGCAAAACATTTTGGCAAGATCCTCACCTTGGCTTCCTCGTAGCCATCCCTGAAAACGGACTGTTTTTAGGTTAGCCTGGCTATCAAGATGAGAGATCGACGTAATCCCCGTAGTAGTGAGCGACACGCAGATGTAGCTAAGCATAGTACAACTGTCTGGAGGACCCCAGTCACCTTCATCAGCACGCTTAGAATGTGAGGAAAGCTACTGCAATCCGTCACTTAATGTCCTTTTCAGGGCACAGAAAAGAGTAAACTTAGTCGTTGTGGGCATTCGAAACAAGACTCTAAAACCTCGACTGCAATATGACAATGACAGGAATAATTGTCGATGACAACCATGTCAACCCCACTGACAATTGTATTTGCCCATGCAGGAAACACAGCTCCGACAAACGTATCAATCCCGACACCATTCGAAGAGTCGGCCTGACTACCGCTTCCATGAAGGTTTTATATCGAGTCTGGGTTAGCGGAAACTTTCACTGGAAACCAACGAATTTACATAACCTGTGTCGTTACTATCCTGCCGAACAGTTCGGAAATTTGAACTATTCTGCATAGACGCCTTGAACTTGGCAGCCAGTGGCGCATTCTTGAGATCCACAGACATTACTGAGTCACAGGATACGGACATGCATTGAAAGCACCCTCGTCATGCTAAGCCGCCATATTTGTACATGTGGCCCACCATGACAAGGATGTTGCTGTCGTAATCTCTTAATGTAGAAAATGAACAACGATGACGGAAAGCGACCCTCTCCATCATCGTTGAATAAACATACACCACCTGGTTAGATACAATCGGAAAGACGCCATCCTCACTGCATACAGCCTGAAACTCAGCTACTCATAGTGATCATGGGTGGTTGACGCAACCTTTGTCGCCGAAGTGATCTGCCTACCTACATCCTTCAGTGAGTCAAACATATATACTATCTAAATGCCACCAAACAAAAAATTGAGCGAGAAAGAACATTTGCTCAAGACAAGCCGTTGGTGTCACCGATATAGATATCTCGAGCAGCAGGAAGATAAAAGGCTGATTAGAACAACAAAATGCACTATGTGACTGAGGAAAAATAAAGGCAGATTCCAGAACTGCTAAAATAGTGATGAACCACATCAAGATGACATAGATCTGTCATTACATTTGTTGGACTGATGCCAGTTATATAAATTTAGGACAAGTGAAAACTACAACAGGGGCACACATAGTCGATATAGAGTTGATGCACACGCAATTTAGATAAATGTAGGTTAAAGCATTTCACATCACATCCACGTTTGTTATTCCACGAAAGCACAGTGAAAGGATATAGGTTATCAAAGCAGGTACCAATCAAAATTAAGGATACAAGATGAACTTCACGCAGTGATTTCCCACTTAAGTCATGATGTGTACGTTACTCCTGTCATTTAGATCTTAATGTGTATGTCAGTCCTATCATTTATGACCTAATGTGTTCATCAGTAATGTCACTTAGACCATAATGTGTTTGTCAGTCATGTCACTCATGTTCGCATGTATGCCTCAGCCACGTGACTTAGGTCTTAATGTATCCGTCACTCTTGTCACTTAGGTCCTAATGTGTTTGTCAGTCCTGTCACTTAGGCCCGAATGTGTATGCCAGTCCTGTCACTTATGTCCTTATGTCTTTGTCAGTCCTGTCACTTAGGTCTTAATATGTGCGTCAGTAACGCATCCTCGATCTGAAATCTTCACATGTTTCTGACTTTCAGTTTTACGAGGTGTTTCCATAGCGACATGATAATGGTCCAGAGGTTAGGATGCATTTCTCCAACCTAGCATTAAGACATTAATCGGTTCGAATCGGATAATGACCTAGGCTTTTTTTTTAAATTAGGGGCGATGAATAAAACATATGCAGACTATACTGCGACTGCCTCAGCAAATAACCCTTTTTCAGCATTTGTAATATCCTCAGCGGGTCTCAGCAAAGATTCTAATAGGCGTACTGATAATTTTCTAATTGTAATTGTTTGAAACGTTGGCAGTATGGTAAACAATCTGCCTGTATTGTTGATAATGACGTCATGCTTTCCCGTTCGTTGCAAATTCAATAAATGCTCTTGCTTGATCATAATTACAACTCTCGAGCGACACCATTGTGTGAATCCAGTTGATCCACTCATCACCATATGATCGGTTTGAAATATTTCATTACTCCAGAAGAGAAATATTAATTTGAGCTGTTCTTAACTTGATTTAACATCTTTATACTGGCTTAGAAGACTCTGCAGAGTATGTATGCAACTAGTTTAATTTACATTCACTTTATTTTAAAAAAACTTTGCGCATCCAATCTATTATTGAATGCACTAATTGATCCTGCCGCCACTACTTCTTGTGGCAATGCATTGCAAGCATTCACCACCTTATGCCAAACAAGAGCACATATTTAACACCTTCCACCTACGGCACCTGTGATCCATTCTTGGAATGATATGTAAGGACAGAGTGACAAATGTAGAGAGGCACTCTTGGACTGGTCTTCCAAGCATGTACACTCTACTTAGGCACAGAAGACTATGATGGCATTGCCAAGTTTGTCGCATGGAAGTTGGCCACATTCCCAGAGATAACCTCACGTACAGATGACCAATGGGACGACAACAGTCAGTCGACAACAGTTGAAGTTCAAAGATTTGTGCCTGATATGAAGGCCCTGGATATGAATCCGACATCCTTGGAAGACGAAGCTGCAGACCGACTCAGTTGGAGATGTACCCTGAATGGCCAGCTCACGCTTGGGGAAGAGAAGCTCTTACAACACAGAGAAAGTGAAAAGACAACGCCGCAAGGAGATGGATAACAAAAGTTAAGTATACATTTTGTTGTTGTAGTTTTTTTTTCACTCCAAGTCATATCATCCTTTAGTCAGTCATGACTGAAAAAGGCTACTAATTATGTACATTCATTTCCTTTCCGAATATCTTTCTTTGTCTCCTTGCGATCCTACCTCTCTTTCTCCTACTTTCTCTTTTTTTCTCCTTCTCTCTCTCTCTCTCTCTCTCTCTCTCTCTCTCTCTATCTCTATCTCTATCTCTCTAACCCCATCTTCTTATCGTCAATCTTGCATATAAGAGAATCGTGTCGCTTATCAACATTAAATGTTACACTGATTTGAATTATTCGAAGGGGACAGACAAATATCTGTAGCGATCCAACATTAACACAGGAAGAAATTAGACAACATATCTTTTAAACTGGGAGAAATCAGACAATAGATCTTTTAAACTGCGAGAAATCAGACGACAGATCTTTTAAACTGCGAGAAATCAGACAGGACCTTATTGCAAGCAATCGGACAATAGCTACTTCATAAAATAATAAGTTAGTCACGATTATCATCGACGTAAGATTTATTTATTTTTTTCTATTTTTTAGTTCGCCTTATTTCTCTAATCCCCAAGGCGGTGTGCATTGCACTGCGTTTTTATTTTGCGCCTGTCGGCCCAGTGCATCCGACTTCAGCATGCATTTCATGTAAGGGTCTGCTTCCTCCTGCATTTTCTCAGGGTTTGCTTCCCCGGGGTAACGGCCGGTGCTGAGATGGGGATCGAATCCAGCACCTTATGGTTGTGAGCCGTGTCACATAACCACTAGGCCACCCCGTCCCCCGACGTAAGATTAATAGATTAGAGTTCGATGTGTGGAAGACAATACTATTCACTCAGCACCTTCTAGACTTTCATATTATTATAGATTGTGCACTGACAACCTCATAGGCTTGAATCCATTCATAGGATGTGTACTCAGGACATGCACAATTTGAATTTCATCTTACGATGTGTACTCAGACCATGTACTACTTGAATAATATAATGGAGTGAACACTCATAACTTACTAGACTTGAATCATATCATAGGTATGCACTCAGAACTTACTAGACTTGAATCAAATCATATGTGTGCACTCAGAACTTACTAGATTTGAATAACATCATATGTGGGCACTCAGAACTTACTAGACTTCAATCACATCATATGTGTGCACTCAGAACTTACTGGACTTGAAAAACATCATATGTGTGCACTCAGAACTTACTAGACTTGAATAACATCATATGGGTGCACTCAGAGCTTACTAGACTTGAATCATATCATATGTGTGCCCTCAGAACTTACTAGACTTGAATATGAGTAATATCATATGTGTGCACTCAGAACTTACTAGACTTGAATAAAATCATATGTGTGCACTCAGAGCTTACTAGACTTGAATCATATCATATGTGTGCACTCAGAACTTACTAGACTTGAATCACATCATGGTTGTGGATGTATGGAGGTGGACGAGGAAGTACAAGAAGAAAGATATCACACTTTATCCACGTGTTGTATGTGTGTCATTCATTCTGCTTGAGTGCCAAATGTCAAGACTCTGCTGACCTAATTGTGTATATAAGGTCTAGTCTTAACATGGGCAGTAGTAAGCAGCGTTTTCATTTAACTGTTAGAGAACTATACTGCATCGAGCTAGTATTTCATTCAACAGTCAATGAGAATGTGTGAACAAAAACGATACGGAGAAAATACGTGAACATTACAAATAGAGTGACAATATGTAAACTAATACATTTTGGAGAGAGTATGTGAACATAAACGAAATGGAGAGATTATATGAACAGAAACAAAATGAAGAGAATATGTTAAACAACATGCACATGCTATGTGAACAAAAACAGTATGGACAGAATATGTGAACTAATTCAATAGGGAGATAATATATGAACTAATTAAATATGGAGAGAGCATGGGAACTAACATGAACATGGATAGAATATATGAACTAAATCAATATGGAGAGAACACTTGAACTAATTCAATTTGAACAGAATGTGTGTACTAATTCAATATGGAGAGAATATGTGAACTAAGACATTATAAAGAGACACCGACATGTACGTTTGCGAAGCACACAAGCAAACACCAGAACATACCTTGAAGGACTGCCCTACGTTTGTGGAGCACACAAGCAAACACCAGAACATATCTTGAAAGACTGCCCTTCGTTTGTGGAGCACACAAGCAAACACCAGAACATATCTTGAAGGACTGCCCTTCGTTTGTGGAACGCACAAGCAAACACCAGAACATATCTTGAAGGACTACCAACGTATTCAGATCAAAGACAGACAATCTGGCCCGTGGGAGCAACCATGCCAGAAAAGCTGTGTGGGTCCTGCAAAGACCTGAAAAACACAGTCTACTTTGTGAACCTCACCGGGCTAGAAGCACAGCATCGAAGAAGAAGAATTTCAGAGAGACTATGTGAATAAAATCACTGAATAGAGAAAATGTTGACAAACTCAATGTGAACAGAATTTGTGAACAAAAACAAAATGGAGATAATATGTGAACAGAAAAAGTGTTGATTGAGAATATTAAACACAAATATAATTACTAATAAATAAATATTTGAACTGAAATATTGGTTCATTAGAATGTACAAATTTTAGCATGACTTTATAAGATTGTATAAAAAAAATATACATGGACATATGGGAAATATAAGAAGTGGAGAACTAACAGCCAACCAATGCTGTGTTCGCTGTTCAACACGAAGTGGGACAGTATGATGACTGGCACTGGCATTATATTGAGGGACACAGTCCAGAGTGCCCGTACGCTGCAGTGAAGGACTCAGAAATAGAGGTCCATAACTTCCGACGAAAGGATTCAGAAGCGTCTACTGAAAGTTGTCAGTTGAAAGGAACACAGCAGACTTTAGAGAAAATCTATGAATGTGTCCACAGAACGTTTATATATTTACATTATCAACTGGTAAAATGTTTGACTGACCTGATGACCTTGAGTGTTAGGGCTCAGGATCTACATCATGTTTCTATAAGAGTCTTGACAACCAACTAGATGCACTTACACACCACACAACCATGCACTTACACAGCACACAACCATGCACTTACACACCACACAACCATGCACTTACACAGCACACAACCATGCACTTACACAGCACACAACCATGCACTTACACAGCACACAACCATGCACTTACACAGCACACAACCATGCACTTACACAGCACACAACCATGCACTTACACACCACACAACCATGCACTTACACAGCACACAACCATGCACTTACACACCACACAACCATGCACTTACACAGCACACAACCATGCACTTACACAGCACATTGCCTATTTGGTTGGGAAGACATCAGAACGATGCTGGACTGGCTTTTGTCTGTAACGTTTGGTCACATATGCGAAGGCTAATACAATGTATGAAACCATTTGACAAATGGTGGCTGGGAGCAATAACAATAAAGGGATTCATGACTAAACTTTTTCGGGACGGTGCAGAAGTGCTGCTACTATTTTACTGGTGGCTATATCGGGGATGTGTGGTTTGCGTTGGCGGGGGGGGGGGGGGGGGGGGGGGTGTCTCCACCACTTTTGCATGGAGATGCGAAGGATGACAAGACAAGGCATGAGGCATATGTGGATTCTTCCAAGTCAATAATACACTATGGAAATTATGTTCACAACAAATGCTCCGTGCGAGAGTTCACATAAGAGATGTATATCCTGTATCTCTGACAGCAAACATTATCAGGAATATGTAATGATCCATCGATGCTCGTGGTGAGAGGAGCGGATTTCATCCAGACAAAAATCACATACATATTGTACAGAATGTTGAACAAAATGACTTATTTTGCTTCTTTTTAATTGCAAATCAGAATCGACGGAATGCAATAAATTTAAAAAAAGAGAGCAATGCTTATGATGACCGCTTCTTGAGGAACCTTCAACAACCTCACTGAAGGACGCAGCAGAAATGAATGCGACAAACGCAATAAACATTTGCAACATCTGATCTGAATAATAGTAAAACAAAACACTCACGTTGCCTAGGTAACGCATACTTAGAACATGGTAAGAAGAAACTGAAATGAGAATAAAAGTTGTTTTTATCAAATGTGTCAGCATCAAAGGAAGAATGACTGAAATACAGACAGTTTAAGACATTCAGCGATGTGCATGTCTTGCACTCCGCACTGGGTATTATTAAAAACATTGCACGAATAAAGGATACAAAATGCATGTTGAAATGAATAAAATAAACCATTAGAAATAAACACTATAATATTTTTTTTTAAAGATAGACTGAGAGAGAAATACAATTTGTCAAATGTCCAGGGACAACAATCAGAGCCTGAGTGATACAAATTAAGTCATTATTTAGATCAAATGTGCTAAAACTTAATACCCTGGAATCAAAAGCCATCAATCCATTGACAAATGAACATTTACAATAGATAGAAAAATGCTAACAAATAATAATGAAATCAAAATTTAATGGTGTACAAGTTTCAAATATATAAAATATGTTCAGATGACGTGTCGAAATGACACAAATATTCTGAATTTTTAGCACAAGTATAGCAGTGTGTGTAAGTGAAGTGACGTAAGATAATATATTCAAACAATGAGAATATATAGTTTTTGTTTAAGTGTCGATGATGAATAATAATATTGATTAAGTCAGTGCTGTGATATTAATCAGTAGAGTGTTTAATTTCTCTAAGAAACGTCGGTTAACACGTTCTTAAATACACATCACGTCGTAACCAACCACCATTTTCCCTTGTCATTGGCAGCACTGAATGCTAGCTAGCATCAGTATGATTGAGGTGTAGAAGCGATACTTACTAGACGAGTACCGACATTTAGAATACTAGCATCAGTATGATTGAGGTGTAGAAGCGATACTCACTACATAAGTATCGACATCTGAATTACTCTGGTCTGGAACGGATCTTAAACATTTCAATAATCGCACCAGTGAAACAAAAGACAAGAATATCGTAAAATTAAGTATTACAATTAAGCAACTCGGAAAAACTCAAAGTTAAGTATTACAATTAAGCAACTCGGAAAAACTCAAAGTTAAATATTGCAATTACACAACCATACAATTTTGATGTGCACCAATTCCAACAACTTAGAAACCAGACATCGACCAACAACCGCAGTTACGAACCGATCGTAAGACAGCACTGATCAATTTAGACACTGCCAGCTTGCTTGTTATTTAACTTGAACGACATTAGCAATAAACAAACGCTGATGTGTAGTTTTTAGTGCTGAAGTTATGTGTTAACGATTATTTGAAAGTCATGAAAAATGCCTCAGACAAAACCTTATGTTCCATTTAAATCATTTCAATATGACGCAGGACATTATTTCAAAACAAAATTATTTCAGATTGATTTGCCTTTAAATACTATTGAACTAACTATTTGATGGTCTTATGTTAAAATATGTTATTATGTGTCTAGTTATACATAATGGTCATACATTACTTCTAGGTCCACCAAATGTGTCAAGTCTCTCTGAGATAATGGAAAACGTATTGTTGGTTCGTGTCGCTCCTTGGCTGCACACAAACCTGTCCGGTCCTGTCCAACATCTCCCCATTCTCGGCTTAAACCTGATGCCTAACTTGTACATTCTATTGATAGCCACTTCATCAATTGTGGAGTCAGCATCCAGTAAGCGGATGTTGACTGATTCCACAGTGACTCTCTCCGTTCACACGCTGCTCGCCTGAAAGAGTCATTGACTCATTGACGGTTGTAAATCGAAAAAGCCGGTTATTAGTCATTGTCAGAGCACAAATTCTAAAGGAAATTGCTACCCAATAGTGGCCCGCAATCAGATCAATAGGAAGTCGATCCCTCTCTCATGCAGAGACACAACAGGACGACCACCTGTATGTCTGTACACTCGATTGGACGTGCATAAAAAAGGACTTTACACTTACAAGGCAGAAGAGGAGCGACTGAATGAGAAAAATAGAGACAGAGAGAGGTATAGGAAAGAAATGTTTAACCTCAAGATCCACTTTCTCATTGCACCACCTTCTGCATTCTCCGCTGAATGTGTCAACGTTTCGTTTTAGTATTTGACTTTATAACAAATATGGATCCATTCTTCCTTTCTAAACATCGGCTCAACTGCATTCACTTATCCAAACATGTTCTCTACCTGCAACAAACATAATATCCACCTCTCAATTTATATTCTGTTGGTGTCTGCAGGTCTCCTAGTATAGTAACTGTGTCAATTCGTGACCAGATTTCAGGGGATGATGTCAAGGCATGCACCTCATTTTTGGTTTGGAGGTCGCCATAGTGAAACATTCGAATGTCTGCATTCTGGATGCTTTTCAACTGTCCACACTGCAACTTTAACAGTGTGAGGACAACAAGCTGTAATCGACGAATGACAGAACCAGCTAGTGGTACATATTGAAAAACATTCGGTGCTCAAGTTTTGAAGATGATTTTGTCCTGAGCGCTGACATAATTCTTGTATAATGTCATTTAATTCTTGTTGTCTATGATATTTCAAACTGCCAGGACCAGATAGATCAAGGGAATACTGCGAAAGTCACCCTTTACTGTGGTTGAGTTCAGAGAGTACGAAAGGATGCATATGTTAGTCTGCGAGCTTGACTCCTCCGACCACCGGACGATTGATTGATATAACTTGTATGTGTATTTCGCAATACCATATTTAGCAAAGTTAGTCTTCTAAATGAACATCTGAATGATCTGGCTGACTCCGTGTGTTGGATTTTGGCTGCGTGTTGTATAGATATTGAACAGTACAGAGGAGAGTTGAGAATCATAAACTTGTTCCGCCCAATGCAGATTTATTAGGATGTTTTTGATTTCAAAGGATGCTTTCAATCTCTCAATCAAACAAGAGGCTATCCATCTCACCTGCCATGGATTGATGCCACTATCCATCTAACTAGCCATGGGTTGGTGCAACTATCCATCTGACCGGCCATTTGATGATGCCACTTTCCATCTAACCAGTCATGGGTTGATGCCACTATCTATCTCACCTGCCATGGGATGATGCCACTTTCCATCTCACCTGCCATGGGTTGATGCCACTTTCCATCTAACCAGTCATGGGTTGATGCCACTTTCCATCTAACCAGTCATGGGTTGATGCAACTTTCCCTCTCACCTGCCATGGGTTGATGCCGCTATCCATATCACCAGCCCATGGACTGACGCCACTATCCATCAACAAGCACACCAAGATTCTCGTAGTCAGCTAGGCTGTACACGTCCTCCAGGTCAATAGCTACCAGAAGTGTTTATTAATTCAATAAGCGACCATACACCATGTGTCGACCACTCGTCCCAACATTATCTCAATAAGCGACAACACGCCATTTGTCGACCACTCTTCCAACATTATCCAAGGTTTACTTCATTGACCTAGAGCTACACAATGTATAGGACCAGGAATGTTGTTTCTCCAAACGTGCTTTTGATTGTTTAGCAATTAACTAATAGAACCATTTCCCATTGAAAGGCGCGATAGCTAGAGATATATTGGAATAATGTTTGATGCGATTTGCGCTTGGTTGAACAACGGATGCCGTCATTGGATTTTCTTCTATAAAGATCAAATATTCATGGACCCTTTGCCAAATCTTAAGTGTGGGTGATCGCAGACAAGGGGTACCCACAGAACATGAACCCTACTGATATCAAGCGAACAAAAATCAACAGATTGATGTCATGGGTGGTAATTTGGCACATACGACGATTGGTCAGTTGATCGCGGCACAGGTTATAGTCAAAGGGGAATAAAGAATCTGCACTGCAGATAAAATGAGAAACTAGCACTGAGTCATCATCGCCATGTGCAGAGAATGGCGCAACAGGACATCAGATGATGTGTTCTTGAATAGCGATGGATCTGTACTGAGCTGCGAGAAATCCGCTTGATGTTTATCTGCTTGAGGGAGAAGCAGGGCTGATGTTAAGCGTAGCAATGCATATATGACAACAATAGTGTTGAGGTTTGCTGGGGTTTGTTTGGGGTTTGCTGGGATTTGTCGGGGTTTGCGGACATGTCACCCTGGCCTTGAAGGCACTCCATGAGGAGGTATTGGAAATGGATTCCGTAGTCGAATAACACTTTTCTTTTTGAGGAAGACACTGCAATAGATCAGCCTGCAATCGATCAGCCTGTAATTCATAGATGAACAGTTTGAAAATCAGACGTTGGTCCAGCAGTGTAGGGCGTCTAAGAGGAGCATCACCTAAAATCTCCATGCTACAGAAACCATCAGTGTGTACAGGCTTCCCTATTTACTGGAAATGACTGAGCACCTAAGACTCTGCCCTGAGTGTAGCAGCGTCGAATCCTTACAGAACAAAACCACTTTGTCTTATTACATCTACAAGCGTCTCAACCCTGATGACAGGGCCCACAAATATTACTTAATATTATTATATAACATTATAGTCGATAGTATTATATAACGCAGACCAGCAAGGAACCCACGTCACTTCTTCACCTCTGTCTCCTGGACAGTTACTGTTGAGTCTTGTTTAATGAAAACAAACCCGGTTTCCATTGTCCCATCTAAGGCCCGATGCGTATGTCAAAGTAACTGACGGGTGTAATATTTTTCTTGCAAAATGAAAAACTCCTCTTACACATGTTTCTTTGACTTCATATGCCTAGCTTCTTCAATCTTTTGATGGCTTTGCTTTCTTAATTCTTTCATTCAACCTCAAGATCATTCTTTGGTCGTCTCAGACGTGGTTGTGTGGTTAGCTATTAGTACGGTATCATGTGTTCCACATATTACCAGCAGTAGCAGGGACATCTTGTAAAGGGAGGACATTCAGCTGTATTAACATTATTGTGCCATAGACGATTGCCACTTATTTATTCGCCTCCTTTTACCTCGCTTGTAAAATTCAGTGACGTACTTACCTAAACGTCTATATCGGACATTATCAGATGGTCTCTTGCTGTGTTGCTGCACTTAAGGAAAGAAACATTTATTTCAATGTGTAATGCAGATATTCCGCTCAGAAATGTACATTAACTATGACCAAAAGAAAAACAAACGGGTAAAGATGGCCTTAAACTATGACCAGTAAAACATATATTACTAGAAGTATCTAATGATAGCAGCCCGGTGTACACGACAATGGAACACTCTACGATCCCTGAAGTGGTGGATTCCATGAACAATGTCCATGATCTCATACCAAACGATGTAAGACATGTTTTCCAGATGATCAACTATGTAATTCTGTGTGGGATCCTAAGCCTTCTGGGAGTCGTGGCCAACGTTATTAATATTTACGTCTTTGTCAGGCAGGGGTTCAAGGACAGCATCAACATCAGTTTGCTGAGTATGTTCTGTGTCGTCATGTCAGACATTCATTACTCAGACATTCACCGTTATTAAATGTGCCCTCTAGTCCTCAGCTAACTCTCCTGCAACGATTAGTTGCATGAATAGTCATGATCAAAGGCTGCCCAAAGCCGAAACAGTAAAGTGTGTTGCACACTAGAAATGTATCAAGAACTTTAAGAAGACAGTGGCTAGTCGCCATGGAACATCAAAATAATAAATACGGTTGTCCAGATATTTCCTGGCCTGCTGGAGAAACAAATGTACATATAAGCAAGGAAGAGAAAACTTATGTAGCCAGTAACGAATGTTTTCCATATTCTGTTGAATGGAAGTTTTCTAAGTAAAGCAACTATTCGACTCGAAAATGGAACCGAAACCCTTAAATTTGGAATGTCAGGAAATTGATCGGACTGGAATGCCGGGTGATGTGATCTCAAAGGTTAAGGATATGTTCATTTTTCTTCTTTGCGTTCTGTTTCGTGTGCTTGGTTTATGTCCTCAGATGGGCGGCTTTAATGGAGTACACGTCAGTCGTAGGTCCTCAATAAATCCATACAGTTTCGCGTGCTTCTTTCTTCGATACAGGTCTTCACAATGGATCTATGATGCAGTGGGCACGTTTGCAAAGAGTAGTGACATCTTGGGTAGATCAAATCACAAATTTTGATATTATTGATATGTAATGATATCTACAAATACGGGATCTACCGTGTGGCCTGATTCCTTCTGTCACCTAACATTGTACACCTCTTACAACCGACTGCTCAGAATTTTTAAAAAATCAAACTGATACGACACGTTTCAGATACTAGTCAAAGTTATTCTGGAAAGAATTAGGCTTATGATAGCCAACAAAGTTCGAGATGAACACTTTGGATTTTAGCACAACATCGGGATCAGAGAAGTAATCTTTTGTATAAAGACACTAACTGACACATATTGAGAAGTACAGAGAAAAATTTATGTCTGTTTTATAGACTACAAAAAAACAATACCATTTGATCTAGCCCAGTGTGAGGAACTAATTACATTTCTGAAAAACATAGCCAGTTTATGGATTGAAAAGAAACAAGAATAATGAATAACCTATGTTAGAAGCAAACTGTCAATGTTAAGGTCTGACTAGCTTTACTAACCATATGTTAAGGACTGACTAGCTTTACTCACCATATGTTAAGGACTGACAAGCTTTACTCACCATATGTTAAGGTCTGACTAGATTTACTCACCATATGTTAAGGTCTGACTAGCTGTACTCACCATATGTTAAGGTCTGACTAGATTTACTCACCATATGTTAAGGTCTGACTAGCTTTACTCACCATATGTTAAGGTCTGACTAGATTTACTCACCATATTTAAAGTCTGACTAGATTTACTCACCATATGTTAAGGTCTGACTAGCTTTACTCACCATATGTTTAGGTTTGACTAGCATTACTCACCATATGTTAAGGTCTGACTAGATTTACTCACCATATGTTAAGGTCTGACTAGATTTACTCACCATATGTTAAGGACTGACTAGCTTTACTCACCATATGTTAAGGTCTGACTAGATTTACTCACCATATGTTAAGGTCTGACTAGATTTACTCACCATATGTTAAGGTCTGACAAACTTTACTCCCCATACATAGAAGTAAAAATAGGGTGCTACTAGGATATTAACTGTCCCCTTGTCTGTTTAACATTTACAAAGAACAATTTTCTACAAACAGACGAAATGTCAGGTCTCATTAACAGTGACATTTCAATAAATGATCTCAATTCGAAGGATGAGGTGGATCTTATAGCTTACAGAATAAGTACTACATGAATTGGTGATTCAAGTAAAGAACAAGTCCGGTAAATGGATTTGGCGTTAATACTGAGAAGAGATCTGGACGTTCAAACACTGGAAACCGTCTAGAGCTCTCCTATCTTGGAAAAATGTTAACATAAAATAGGAGATGTGAAATGGAAATCGGCAGGAAGAATATGTATGTTGCCATCAACATGAGTAATACATTGACATCCAATTAAAGTAACTCACAAGGTAAATATCAGGGCATACATTATTACGTACACTCGCCCTAACTGTATGGCCTAAAAATATAGACAATGAACAAACGATTAAAGAAGAGAAGCGATGCGATAAAGTCTAGCAGAAATTAGAAGCACAAAGAAAATTATTGAACGAAATCTCCGAGGGTTAAAATATTTTGATTACATGAAAAGACATAATAGCCTGATGGAAACAATAGTGGATGGAAAAGGTGAAGCACACACTTGTCAAACATAAACAGCGATGTAAGCGGGAGGAGAACAAAACAACATGGACAGAGAAAGGCTTCTCAGACTATATCATCAAGCAAGATATAGAGGATGGAGGATATTCAATGTAGCCGACCTTCGCCTGGATGAAGGCTCTTGAACTAGATGTAAGTGCTAGCAGCGTTACGCCTACCACCATCCTGAATATCATGTCATCATAAGCTTATTAGGACAGCAGATTGAATTAGCTGTTCCCCTCTTTTCCAGGTCTGGCTATATCAGATCTCTCGTGTTCGATCACCATGCTCTGGACCAGCACCTGCTACAACCCACTGTTCCAAGATCTTGCTCTGCCCATTATACCGTTGGACATCATGTATGTCACTGGAGGTTATCCCCACGTGTGTTTTAACAGGTATGGAATGTCATGCGTGTGTGTTTTACAATCTACAAAACGAAGATAGCAGTGGTCTCATTTGTGGTTGAACAATAATCCTTAAGTTATCCAACTCTAACCGTAAAAGACATAATTATTTGCAAATATTTTAAACGTTTCTGTTTCTGTTTCTAAGAACCGATATCACTATACAACGGAAATAAACACATGTGCTCGGTCTCTCTCTGCAGAGGGTGCAGGATCTAGATGCTGATGGTCCCAGTAGCTCGCTGGTTGTGCACTCTCCTGGTCCGTCCTCTCATGCGGCCTACGCGTTTTGAACTCAGGTTTGATGTCGAAACTTTGCAGTTTGTCGATTGCTGATTCATCTATTTCGATGTCTTCATCCAGCAGGCGATCGCTGCTTGATTTCAAAATGTCAATCATGTCCATCATTAATGTGCCAATGATGGGAGCTTGTGAAGCTAAGATCTCAGCTCGTTCGTTGGCCTGAACCCCAGCATTATCTGGACATTAGATCCATGTCAACCCCTGAAGGTGTGAGGCCTCGACAGCTGCTATCCACTTTTACCTCAGCCATCATTTCTGTACCTTCTGAAGTACGGCTTATCGTATTTGAAACGTACATTAATGTATCGATTATTTTTAATACATGTTGTGCATACATTTATATCATGTGCATATTTTAGCACAGAGTGAGATTCTTCTTCTTCTTTCTCTTCTTATTATTCTTCGTTGTCGTCATTCGTTCCCAAACCCCCACTAACAAGTCCTGAAAAAGGTGTTGCGCTTAGTATGATGTCCGGAGTACGGAATGAGCTGTGTCATAGTTTTCAGCTTGATTGCGATATGACACGTTTCGGTACGACACGTCCGACTTCAGCAGGCATTTAAGTGTACCCGGTTTGCCTTCCCTCTTCGATCCCTTCTCCTTAGCCAATCTGCTCTGTTGCAGCCTGTTATTAAGGATCACCGCGTAAAGGTGTAGAAGGGTCTAGGCAGCTCTGGTTCGCTGACCCTGACACTAGTCAGGTAGGTATGGGTCGCTGACCGGTGCAGCTCATGCATTGCTCAGCATCTTGATCACAGGTGATATTTTATTTAAGTTCGTTGGTGGTTGGCTGGTTGGTTGGTGGGTTCGTCGATGGGTTGGTTTGTGGGTTGGTTGGTTGGTTGGTGGGTTCGTCGATGGGTTGGTTGGTGGGTTGGTTGGTTGGTTGATTGGTTTGTTGGTTGATTGATTGGTTGGTTGGTTGTTTATTTGATTGATTAGTTTGGGCTCCTGCCATTTGGCCCAATGCTTGTAGTTTTATCTACAAGTGTGTGTGTGTGCTCTTGTTTAGATCTGTACAGAGTTCCATGCGCCTGTCCTAGGAGGAAAAAGCTCTTTCTTAACACTGTCAAGCAATGGGTCATTAAAACGATGATGTTAAACAGTTTCATAGGGATGTGTACACATCCGGCGCTCTGGAGTTTGTTCTGGCTGGATTCTGTTCAAGTGACTGTTAGGTTGTATGTGTCGAGTAAGAAATCAGAAAAAGTTGTTTTAATATCTCGTTTTCAGAAGGTTGATCTTGTCTTTGGGATTTAGGATGGCCAAATGTTTGCAGATTTCTCTACGAGTATTCCCCGTTGCCCATCTATACAGACACGCCTCTTTAATTGCACTCTTCAGTAGTTGTTGGTGTGTACTGTTGTTCTTGACTTGATATCTTCTTAGTCAGTCTGACTGCCTTGTTATTGTCAGATGTATTTGAGTGTTCATAGATCCATTGCATAACTAATGCGACTTTATGTTTTTAAGCTGCTAGGGATACTCGGTCATATTTGATTCAGGCTTGCAATGGCCACCATCTTGGAGTTTTTGAAGGGCAGATAATGAGTCTGTAAAGATTATGATGATGTTAGCTTCTGATTTGAAAACATTACAAAAAAGTTCTCAAGTGGTACACACCTACTTCTAGTGCTGTTATTTATGCCTCACAGTTTGAACATATCTCCCCCCATGCATCACACAGCTCATCAGATGTTGTTTGTATACTCTATGTAGACTCCATATTCCTTTTTGATGGTGAACAAACCCATCAATATAGACATGTATCCATTCTTCTGGGTAGGCGTTCTCTGTAATGGTCTCATAAAACTAACTGGATCAGAACTTCTGTTACTTTTGTTTAATGTTTGGCATTTTTAGACATGTATGCGTTGGTAAACTTCTTGTTACTGTATGTGTTTCTTGTCTTTTGTCTGGAAGGGGATATCTGACTTTAATCTCACTAATATGTTGGAGGACCGACTTTTGTTTTATTATCTGTTTATGTTGCCATATTTTTACAAGATGTATGTTGGAGTCGTTTTGGTTATTCTTTTACTCGGCGCATAATCTTCCGAAGCAGTCACGTCTCCTTGCATATCAAGCAGTTCCACAGACACGTGAGTTTCTCAAGGAGTTCCACAAACACGTGAGTTTATCAAAGAGATCCACATACACGTGAGTTTCTATAGGAGTTACCCATACATGTGAGTGTCTCAATGAGTTCCAGATACAAGTGAGTTTCCCATGCAGGGGTGGGGGTTGACCTCGTTGCTTTACCAACAAGGTGCAGGGCATTGTTATGTACTCTTTGGACTCTTCATTAGTCCGTGAGCATGTTGTCAGGAGAGCACTGCTGTATTCTAAAACAGTACCCATCCATGATACAAGCCTCTTAGAGTGTCCTTGTCAGATACCCATGCTGTGCCAGCGAGTCTAATCAATAACTGTAGTAGTTAGGTTGGTTGAAACTATCATTTTGGTTAATCGATACGTTATTGCAATAAGTTACTGTCATATTGACCACTTTTCAAACTCTTTGACATCTATTAGCAGTTTTATTTAGAATTGAACCTTTAACGGCGATAGGGCAGGGATAAATGATTAAACATTTCTTGTAGAGAAAGGTAGAAGAAAATAATTAATTAATCAAATATTTTAACAGGTTTTATATAGTTTGTGTAAACTTGTGATTACAGTTCGCCTTCAGCTTGAAAAGCTTTCTGTGAGCAGACGATTTGATCGAAATACAAAATGGAAAGTGCTAGATATAGTCCTGTATTTAATCAGACGTCTGAAGTGTGTATCATTCCAACAAAATGAACCAGACGGGACAAGATAATCAAATAGCTGATGTTAAAATGATTTTCATTCCCGATGCATTGGAAGATGTACTTACTGCAACAATAGAAGTTGCAACAAAATGTATTGGTGTGGACGGTGAAGCGATTTGAAACACGTACATCTGCATTATTTGATTGTGAATAAATCAATCAATCGATCAAAGTCTAATGCTACTCTATGTGTATAGACGATTGACAAAATCAGGCCAGTATGCAGGTTCCTGGGCTACTCTATCTGCCTCTCTCTATGTATAACCCTTTAACCGCAGTTCCCCCTCACATTCACTTCTCCGTGTATTTAACACAAAAAACTGCTGTCCTATCTCTACTCTTGAGGACTGCATGTGAGAGTTTGTCTAGCTATGTTGGATGGTGTCTTCCTCATCGCATGTGAGAGTTTGTCTAGCTATGTTGGATGGTGTCTTCCTCATTGTATGGCCAATCCCCATTTTCTTCTTTCAAAATGTTGTTCCAGTTGCTGTTGTTGGCTCCTTTCCTACAGGACTTTATTCTTCCCCGTGTCCTGCTGCACCTGTTAACGAAGAACTAGAGTATTTGTTGTACCGCCATGATCTTTATCTATGTTTAGGTTCCGTACAACAAAACAGGCGTGGAATATTCTAACTTTGTTATAAATCTTGATTTCTCTGTATCTCCATTTGTTGTTCAGTGTCAGGAGTGCCAATATTGAGTTTGCTATTATGGTCTTTACATCTGCATCTGTACCGCATGTATCAAATATGCTGCCTAAATAGATAACGACATCATCTCTTCCAGCGGCTCTTCCTCATTGCAGTATTTGGTGACCAAGTCAATTTTTGGGAGCTTTAATTCCTTCATGTTGATATTCAGTCTCAATTCGACGATTATTCTTTCCCCTTATCCAGTTTATCGTTCATATGGGTGTTGTAGAGTTACGTTATTGCTATCCTAGGTCACAGTATCATTTATTTATATTTTGCAGGGGTAACCCCCTTTTATTCTAATAACATTTATTCTTCTGTACCACAACCGCTTCATAACTCCCACTTCAATTAAACCACTAACAATTCTTTTAACAGCAAAAAAAGGAATGTTTATATGTTGAACATTATACGCATTATACTAGTAATACTAAGCATGAGAATCGTTAAGAGTTTCGCTATCATCACTTCTCTAACTAACTATAATGACTTTCAAAAGTTGCGTGCAATTAGCACATGTCTTTCTCTTCCACTAAAATTACCCAGAGTTCTATCACGTGGTCGGATCTGGAAATTATTCTAGTCACTGTCTATATCTCTGTGCGCTGAAATGATGCTGTCTAGCTACTTTTTCTCAGTCCTAATCTCTCTGTTCTCACTCGTATGATGACCTTATGTTCCACCTTTCAGCTTATACAATGTAGTTGTCTTCTTAGCCTCCTGTCTCGTCTCAACGTAAGGAAAATGTCTACGTTGGTCCAGATCTGCTGGTTTTACTTCTTACGTCGTCTATTTTCAGGCACTCGGCGATTGCAGCTTTGCTTGTGCCTGTGACAGAGGACAGTGGTTCTGTTACTGTGGTTGTCAAGTTCAGGAAACACGTGTGTCACGACATGTTGTCCAGGACGACAGCTTCGAGTTGAAGCAACACGTCTCACTCTGACGAGAATGCAGACAAATGTCGCTCAGGGAGTTAGAAGTCGGGTCACGTGTGACAGGTGTTAGCGACGACTCCAACAGAACATCACACACAGATAGATTCTTGCACGTGCATGGTCTCTCGTTGTCTTACAGTGTTGGTCTGCTTCGGTGGGCTTTAATTATATCTCTCTATTCTTGTCACTCACTGGCAATGTTCTGCAGTCTATTTTCGCTACTTGTTCTCGTCTATCTCCTACCTACTAACTGCATGGTAGTCTTCTCTTCTCTGCTCTTTCGGATCCATCGGAACCCTCATACTCCAGCTTATTTTCTAAGCTGCCCGCCTTGGTCAATGACTTTTATTTGTCCTGAGATTATTTTCTCAACTTTATTGTAATTGGCGTGTCCCGAGAGAAAGGATAGCTTGTTTGTTAACCTACTAAGTTACTTAGAGGTCGTGGAATTCCTAGTAGAAAGCGTGGGAAGGTGAGTATTTTGGCTGCACAGTCTTGAACCGTATTGTTTTAGAAATAAGAACAATGACTCGTTCAACGAACTCAATCTCTCGGGCAGGGTTCTCAAGTCAAGTGTGGGTACCATTCGTCATATTTTCAGGGCTTCCCTGGCGTTGGCTCGTTGGACCCTTGTAGCTCTGTTACACTGTGTCTACGGAACATGTACTAGGTCATTGAGTAATCCAAGTCGCCCATATAGTTTACTTAATACCAGTTCTCTGTCATCCATAAAGTCCATATTGTTCACTTAATATCAAGTCATTCAGTCATTAAAGTCGCCCATATTGTTCACCTAATATCAATTCGATGTTCATCTTCTCGTATATTCATTATCCAGTCTATAACTGAAAATAACAGGATGGTTGAGAGAAGGCATATCTGTCTCGCCTATGATTTCTCCTCGATGCTATTTGTCAATACCGTATACTATCTATATCACCTGAATACGATCTTTCACAATAGAATTCTACCTGTTCCTCTTGGTTTTTTTTTGTCTACTTCCTCTTTTAATAAACCAAAGATAAATCTGTGGAAAATCTTGCCTATCACCGACGGCAATCTAATTCCGTTATTCTTGTTGTATAACAATTCCGTTTTTCTTGTTGTATAACAATTCCCTTTTCCAGATCTAATAATCATCTCCTCGTTTGTCAATCTCATTTTTACTGATTGGGTCCATCTTGTTTTGTACAGTTCCAGAACTGGCCAGGTTGTAATTCCTCATTTGCTTAGCTATCTGTGCCGTTTTGTCTGTGTGGCGCTTTCATATGAAGTGTATAAAAGGTGGATTTTTTGCGTTGTCATTACATACATCTATGTCACTGGATTTCAGAAACTAGGTTTGTACCAAGCTTAGATTCTACAGATTCATGTTCGGGTTTGACTGACGTGTTTAGACCTATTTCTGTAATGTTTTAATGTTTCTTTCAGAATCACCAGCTTCATCACTGCATTCATCACTCTGGAGAGATGCCTCTGTATCGCCATGCCTCTCAAGGTCAAGAATATCATAACCCCATTCCGGACCAAGGTCATCAACGTTTCCATTTTTGTATTTATGATTATTTTGTTTAGCCCGTTCTACTTTGTGAACATACTTCACTGGAGATACGACACTTCCATAAACAAGACCATATTTGGTCTCACTTTCACGCGTGACAGGGAGACGGTTGACTCAGTAACGTTCCTTATTCACAGCATAACCTTACCATCAACGTTCCTTATCTGTGTCGCTATTTGCACAGTTATCCTTGTCGTAAAACTAAACAAGAAAACAAAATGGAGGGAAGCGGTCGTGTCTCAGTCGTCTTCCAAACCGGAAAATGCTTCTATTAAAGAAAGTAAAGTTGTCAAGATGATAACCTTGATTTCTGGGATCTTCATCGCCTGCTATGTTCCTCCTACTATCGTTGTCCTGTTTATGGTCAGCTGCCCAGACTTCAGTATTAGTGGAAAGCTTCAGAACATGTTCTTCGTGACCTGGTCTGTTGCGTTTGTCCTAGAGACTGTTAACTCCAGCGTTAATATTGTTGTGTATTATATAATGAGCACAAAGTACCGGGTAACACTGACTGAGGTCTTCTGTGGAAACAAAAAATGATACATTCTGCAGTGGTTTGTCGTTTGCAATTGTTTCAAATCCCTACTTCAGCAGATGAGAGATCTCAGAGTATAAACTCACACCGTTAATAGAATTTATGTTCGTCTATGTTATATGGCTATGAGGTACGGGAGCTTCGTATAAAAGCTACAGGTTAGGACAAGTATGCATGGTATCTATGAATGTTGACATTTTCTGTAAGTGATTAAATTCATAACATTGATATCAGATTATAAGATGGAAACATGGACTGGATGCAACTCTTGATCCAATAAGGTACCTCACACTTGTGGTTATCTGGGCCTACGCACAAAAGCTATCTAATTGATTACCAGCGATTTGTGATCAATACCAAGATTACCATTTACGTTTATATTTGTTCAACAAGAGCAGACGAATTTTCAGCGATATTTGTTCATATCGAAGATAGCGATTTACAGCGATATTTGTTCAGCACTAGAATTTACTTCGATATTTATTCTTTACATAGATTACGATTCACGGCGATATTTATTCAACACCAGCACTAGGTTTTACACCGAATTGTGTTCAGCACTAGGATTTACATCGAATTTTGTTAAATACCAAGATCACGATTTACAGCGATATGTGTCAAGTTCAATGAATTCTGATGACGGCGCTATTTTTAAATATTGGCATTATGGTTTACATTGATATTTATTGAATATCAGAATATCGATTTGCAGCTTTATAAGTTAAAGACCAAGATTTTATACAACGATATCTGTCAAATTTACGTAAACACAACACAGGAAATCGGACTAAACACATTGTCAGTGTTCTTTGTAACTAGTTTTTCTTTACATTTGCAAATATTTATTATATATGTTGTGTGATCGCGCGCGCGTGAATGTGTGTGTGTGTATTGCTTTCAGCTTCTTATATTTTCAATGTTTATTTGCTTGCTTTAAATATGTTTGCAATTAAACAGCAAACGAAATCCGTTTGCACGAATGTAAATATTTTTGTGTATATCTTTTTACTAAATATTTTGAATTGTTTTAGTATGAGCTTCGTGGAAGGACAAGTCAGTACTAGCTGACCAGCACAGAACATCTGCCTGTTAGCAGATCTCTACAATTTGAAAGAAATATCAGATATTTTATTTTAATGAAAAGCAGCTTCAATATTATATAAATTTATCATTGCTGCTTAGGACAACGTATTTCCAAAAAAGATATTTTACAATCTGAAAACAAAAACGACAGTCAATTAAGACAGCTAATAACAATTCAAACAATGCACACAATGGCTTACAATTTGGAACAACTCTTGAATGTTGTAGATGCTTCTGTGAATGGCACTGGGAGTTGAAATCATTGAAACATATCGATTTGAAACAATTATGATCGAAACATTTTGTAATATTTCACTGAAATGAAAATAGAATCAAATCAGCACCAATGTCCATATCATATTTCACATATATTTTACTTGCCATGATTATATTTGTTTTAAAATAATTAGGCATGACTATCTGGATTTGTCAAATTTTACTTTTTCATTCGAAATTAAATATATTCTAGTCGAATAAAGCAAGTGCACCTATCCATCTTTTCAATGGAAGGAATTTAATGAACATCTATTGAAGAAGAATGCAGATAAATCATAAATGAAACAAATGACAACAGAAAGAGATCTATTCTCAAAACAGGTTAAGTAGACATATAACAACATATCTTATAGCAACTAAAAGTTGGAGAATGATTTTAGAAAAGCAGCGATGTAAAAATAATTATTGGAAGTGATGTTTATATATTGGAAAATAGAGTTAAAGAATGTATATGTGAACATAATTGCTTATAGATGTATATGTATATGTATTCAGTAAACAATAGTTAGCGATCCTAAAGATCTTACTCTGTCGAGACCGTCATGTAATTGTCTATGGCTAAATTGTAACAGACTCATCGGGATTACAAAGTTATTTACTTCGCACGCTTAGAACATCAAATAAAAACTAGGGAGACTTGTTTGACATAGAATTAGAACCGCCAAATTATTAGGGAAGGAATTTTTTGTTCATCTCCACGATGGTGAAAAGTAATATTAAAAATAAGTTGAGGCACTGGCGACAATCTGAATTAAAATAGAGTTAAAAAACATTGACAGGTATGGTGAGAAACCAAGTTAAGACGAGAATAGAAACAAAACCTGCGCCATGACTAATATACATTTATCAGGGACAACGGATAACACAAATTATAGCTAGAGAAGCACAAAGGAAAGAATGAATACATCAAAAAGATACATTAACACATACACGAAAAAAACGTTCAAAGCTGGATAACAGATAAGATATCGTCACAAGTCACTGCATCTGGGGGCAAGTTATCGCCGAAAAGCAAAAGTGACATGGCCAGGAGGGAGTAAGAAGTACAAGAAGGCCGGATAAGAATATAGTGGCCAAACAGGGAATACCCAAGTGGAGTAATGGGTACCGGTAAAGCATCGGACTGAAACAAATGGAAGACGGGCAGATGGGGGCTGAGAGGAGGGGATGAGGATCAGTTGAATGTAGAAGACAGAAAGATCGAGGATGGGGTGAGGAAATAAGGATTACATAAAGGTGAAAGAGAGAAAATTTAGGGCTGGGAGGAAGGGAAGAGGATTAGCTAAAGGTAGAAGACAGGCAGAGGGGGGCTGGGAGGGAGGCAAGAGGATTGGCTAAAGGTGGAAGATAGGCAGATGAGGGCTGAAAGAAGGGGAAGAGAATTAGATAAAGATAGAAGACAAGGAAGACAGTCAGATGAGGGTTGGGAGGAGGGCATGAGGATTAGCTAAAATGGAAGACAGCAGATGGAGGTGGAAACGGGGGGAGGGGGTTAGGTAGAGATGGAAGACGTGAAAGACAGGCAGATGAGGGCTATGGGACCTGAGAATGGAGGATGAGAATTAGCTAAAACACGAATACTGGCAGATGGACGATTCGATAAGGGAAGTGAATCAGCTAAAAGTGGAAGACATCGATGTCAGGCAGATTGGGGCTGGGAAGAGGGTATACGGATTAGCTTTAGGTGGAAGACAGGAAATACAAGCAAATTAGGGCTGGGAGGAGGGTATGCGGATTAGGTTTAGGTGGAAGACAGGAAATACAAGCAAATTAGGGCTGGGAGGAGGGTATGCGGATTAGGTTTAGGTGGAAGACAGGAAATACAAGCAAATTAGGGCTGGGAGGAGGGTATGCGGATTAGCTTTAGGTGGAAGACAGGAAATACAAGCAAATTAGTGCTTGGAGGAGGGTATGCGGATTAGCTTTAGGTGGAAGACAGGAAATACAAGCAAATTAGGGCTGGGAGGAGGGTATGCGGATTAGCTTTAGGTGGAAGACAGGAAATTCAAGCAGATTAGGGCTGGGAGGAGGGTATGCGGATTAGCTTTAGATGGAAGACAGGAAATACAAGCAAATTGGGGATAGGAGAAGGGGAAGAGGATTAGCTAAAGGTGGAAGACACAGAAGACAGGTAGGCGAGGGCTGGGATGAGGATTAGCTAAAGGTGAAATATAGGAAACACAGGTAGAAGGGACTTGGAGTAGGACACAAGGATCAGCTAAAGGTGGAAGACACAGAAGACAGGTAGGCGAGGGCTGGGATGACAGGGATGAGGATTAGCTAAATTTGGAAGACATGCAAATAAAGGCAGGGAGGAGGGGAAGAGGATGAGCCAAATGTGGAAGACAGTCAGATGTGCGCTGAGAGGAGAGAATGAGGATTACCTGAAGGTGAGAGACACCGTTATCAGGCAGATTGGAACACAAAGCAGCGGAAGAGAATTAGTTAAAGGGGGGAAGACATGCATATATAGACTGGGAGGAGGAGTTAAGAAGGAGAGTAAGTACAGCGATTGTCTCTCATTGAAAAGCATTGAATGGAACATTCTACACGCTCCAGTCTATCCATAATGTAAATTGGTGTCCACATTACTGCAAGAAAAGACACGGTAAAATGGAACGTATCCCACATAAGCAAAAACTGAAATATAATTCAATCTAACACTTCATCACTGACGGCAATATCTACTACTGCAATACCTTCACATAATGTTACTTCCTTGTTGCTGAACGCAGTGGGATCAAGACGGTGTGCTGAACATGAGCTGCAGCGATCAGCGACCCATAGCTGCCAAGACCCTTCCACACTCCATGCCGTTATTCTGGATAACATGTTGTAACAGAGCAGACGGGCTAAGTAGACGGGATCGAAGAAGGAAAGGCAACCCGGTACTTAGAAATTATGGCTGAAGTTGGATGTTTTGGCCTAATATTAGTTGCTCCAAAGACAGTAGAGAAGGTGAAGAACTGGAATATAGAGTAGGCACAGAAAATAAACCACACCCAAACCTCCACCACTCGCTTTTTACTCTCCCCCCCCCCCCCTAAAAGAAACAATTACAATAAAGATAGGAGACCAGCAAATACCCCAGTTGGACACACACATTCTTTAGATACAAATTTGACTCAAGACTTGCTTGGAAGTTAAATGTAGAGAAAAATCCAGATAAGGGCCACAAAAAGATTCTCAGTGATAAAAAACAACTGTCTGGTACATCGCAAGTCTACATTGCTGCAATCAGAACAATCATGGAATATATCTCTAGCACTTGGTCAATAGCAGCCCCAAAAAATACAAGAAAAAGAGACTTCAAAATTTGAGTATCAGAATTACTCATGGGGCATTGTCTTCTTCTTCTTCTTCGTACGCAATCAGACATCAACCTTAATGTTTTCGAAAAAAGCAGCGGTCATCCTGAGGCTGTCGACACTGCCATAGAGCTTGTCTAGTGTTGCCACTGATGATGGCCACATCTTCTCTCTCTGATCCTCGTATGTCGGGCAGTTTTGCAGCAAATGCTCAGCGGTCATTTTACCGGTACCACACGGGCATTCGTCAGTGCCACCTATCTTCAATTTGTTGAATAGGTGGTACCTCAGTCTATTGTGGCCAATGCGAAGTCTGAAGACCACGACCTGCTCTCTTCTGTTCAACTGGTAATAGGCATCGTTTTTTTTGTGTAGCCAGTATGTTCGGTTTCCCATTTGGTCATGTATCTAGCTCCAATAAGCCGTTTTAACTCTTCGTACGCCATACTAGTATCTGGTTGTGGTAGTCTTGCACCTTTTTTTGCCAGTCTTTCTGCCTCCTCGTTGCCTTGGATGTTGCAGTGGGATGGGACCCACTGTACCACTACCCATTTTGGTGCGGACTGCTGGCATAGTTGACAGAGTACTGCTCTTAAATCATTAAGTTCAGTATTTTTCTGGCTTTTTAGCGCTGTGACTGCGGCCAAAGCATCTGTAAACAGGACTATATGGCTTTCATTCCTTTTACCTGTCACCATTTCTTCCACTGCCACCCTCAGTGCCTCTGCCTCCCCTCTGAAATTGCTTGTGTATTTTCTCATGGGGCATTGAAAAGCACTCCAATTAGAAAGCTGGGACAACAGCAAATATTGGGCCCTTGAAGTAAGGAGAAAAGTTTTAAAAACTAATGAGGTTACCTGGTCATTCTCTGCACCAGACATTCCATAAGGGAACAAAAAACAGACTACTAATGAAAAGCCCCAACCATCTAGCCAGAGAAATCCACAGCAGACATCTATAAACCTGCAACCAACACGTGGAAGGCACTCATTCCAGAGCCCTGGACACGGAGCCAAGACTAGTCCAAAATAATTTTGAAGGTTCCATGGTTATCGAAGAAAAGTGAGCAGTCGACAACAAAGGAAAACATCCACGTTCTACAGGAACTCAAAAGACAGTACCCTAGCAACTCTTGGACACACATGTACACAGTTGGACCTGCCCCGGTGAGCGTTACAATGGGAGACAGTGGAATCTGCAATGAACACTCCAATGGCAACATAGAAAATCACTCCATACCAGCAGGAGGCTTGTACCAATTTCAGAGCTGAAGCAATAGCTATTCATGCATCAACGCAGATTCTTAACAGCCAAACATAATTACAATAAAAACGGCACAAAGATTTAAAGCCAGAAAAGGATAACATAGAAAAACTTGGCAGAGATGACCAGATCTTCAGACTCAGAATGGGAAATTTTAGACTCAAGATCCACGTCCACAGAATAGGTCCCCGATGGCACGTGCGATTGTAGAGCACCCAAGCAAACGCCAGAACACATTCTGCAAGAATGCCCTACCTATGTAGACCAAAGAAAGACAGTCTGGCCTGAGGGAGTGCCATGCACTAAAAGCTGAGGGGGACCGGCGAAGACCTGAGAAGTACAGTCTCATTCGGGAACCTCACCAGACTAGAAGCACAGCATCAGTTGATCGTAAACCTCACCAGACTAGAAGCATATCATCAGTTGATCGTGAACCTCACCGGATTAGGAGCATAGCATCAGTTGATCGTGAACCTCACCAGACTAGAAGCATAGAATCAGTTGATCGTAACCTCACCGGACTAGAAGCATAGCATCAGTTGATCGTAAACCTCAACGGACTAGAAGCATAGCATCAGTTGATCGTAAACCTCACCGGACTAGAATCATAGCATCAGTTGATCGTAAACCTCACCGGACTAGAAGCATAGCATCAGGTGATCGTAAACCTCACCGGACTAGAAGTATAGCATCAGTTGATCGTAAACCTCACCGGACTAGAAGCATAGCATCAGTTGATCGTAATCCTCACCGGACTAGAAGCATAGCATCAGTTGATCGTAAACCTCACCGGACTAGAAGCATTGCATCAGTTGATCGCAAACCTCACCGGACTAGAAGCATAGCATCAGTTGATCAATGAGGAAGAAGAAGAATGTGTTGGATCGAAAGTTGTTAATATTGTAGTCAAGCTGTAAATTAATACACAACGCCTTCCATTCTATGGACTCATTCTGTTACTTGTAAAGCCCTTTTCTGGGCATTGTAGCGGGAGATTGAGAATGAATGAAGAAAAAACACAAATTAATGAACCGAGTGTCAATACATTTTACTGTTTCAAAAACTTACAAAATAACTCAGCAAGTGTGGCTCGGTATTTTGTGCTCATCTTAAAATATACGAAAATATTCACGCTGGAGTTGATAGCTTCTAGTACAAAGGTCACAGACCAGATCGCGAAAAATATGTTTTGGTATCTTCCGCTGATGCTCAACTCTGGGTAACACGCCATGACCAGGAAGAGAATTGTAGGAGGAACATAGCAGACGACGAAGATACTGGATATCAATGTTATCATCTTGACGACTTTACTGTCTTTAATAGAAGCTGATTCTGGTCTGGAGGTTGATTGGGCTACTGACGCTTTCCGCCATTTTGATTTCTTGTTTAGCTTGACGACGAGAATAATTGTGCAAATAGTGACAGAAAAAACTAACATTGCAGACGCGGCTACGCTGTGAATTAGGAACGTTATTGACTCAACTATCTCCCTGTTACGGGTGAATGTGAGACCAAGTATGGTCCTGTTCCTTGAACTGTCGTACTGCCAGGCCAGTTTGTTCACAAAGTAGAAGGGAGAGAACAATATAATCATAGATACATAAATGGAGAGGTTAATGACCTTGGTTCTGAAAGGGGTAATGAGGTTCTTGATCTTGAGAGGAATGGCGATACAGAGGCACCTCTCTAGTGTAATAAAGGCGGTGATGAAGCTGGTGATTCTGGAAAAGGATTGAAACATTAGAAAAGTCAGTTTACAAGTTATGTATCTCTCCAAAAATTAAATAGTATAACAGTGAGTTTTCAATTTTCCTTCCAATCATAACAAAATAAAACATAATCTTCTTCTTCTTAATCGTACGCAGTCAGACATGAACCTTAATTTTTTCGAAAAAAGCAGCCGTCATCCTGAGGCTGTGGACACTGCCATAGAGCTTGTCTAGTGTTGCCACTGGTGATGGCCACATCTTCTCTCTCTGGTCCTCGTATGTCGGGCAGTTTTGCAGCAAATGCTCAGCGGTCATTTTCCCGGTGCCGCACGTGCATTCGTCAGTACCACCTATCTTCAATGTATTGAATAGGTGGTACCTCAGTCTATTGTGGCCAGTGCGAAATCTGAAGACCACGACCTGCTCTCTTCTGTTCAACTGGTAATAGGCATGGTTTTTTGTGTAGCCAGTATGTTCTGTTTCCCATTTGGTCATGTATCTAGCTCTAATAAGCCGTTTTGACTCTTCGTATGTCACACTAGTATCTGGTTGGGGTAGTCTTGCACCTTCTTTTGCCAGTCTGTCTGCCTCCTCGTTGCCTAGGAAGTTACAGTGGGGTGTAACCGATTGTACCACTACTCTTTTTGGTGCGGACTGCTGGCATAGTTGACAGAGTACTGCTCTTAAATCATTAAGTTCAGTATTTATCTGGCTTTTTAGCGCTGTGACTACGGGTAGGGCATTTGTAAGCAGGACTATATGGCTTTCATTACACTTCCTTGTCACCATTTCTTCTACTGCAGCCCTCAGTGCCTCTGCCTCCGCTCTGAAATTGCTTGTGTACTTACCAGTAGCGAATGACAGTGTTATTTGTCTGCCATTTGGTAGGTTCAGGAATGCTCCTGCCCCTCCGTTCTGTGTAGTGTTTGTTACAGAACCGTCGGTGTATGCATGGGTCCAGTCCATGCTTTGGTAGCTTTTCGTTGTGAAGCTTAGGGTAGTATCTCTCCTTTCTTTTTCAGTCTGGCAGTTTTTGTTTGCAATACATGGTATATTTTCTACCACCTCTGGAAATATATTCTGCCTCCAGGTAGGTTTTCGTACAGTAGTGATGGGTTTTGGTGTTGTTAGTGCGTTTATGGGATCTTCGTGCATCTTTGCTTTGGCTGTTTCTGCAAAGTTTCTCCGCTTTAGTTTCCCATTTCCCAAATTGTTTAGTCTCTGGTGCATTGGAGGGTCAGTCAGTCTTCGGAGTTTCTCTGACTGCAGCTGGGCTCTGCAGTCTCTTCTATCGGTCATGGATTGCAGTTTTGTAATCTTTTCAAGTTCTACAATTGGCGTTGACTTCATGCCACCTGTTATAATTCTCATGGCTTGGTTTTGAAGTTTGTTAACTTTATCGAAGTTCGCCTTCGCTGCTGTTGTCCATGCCGCAATGCCATACTCGAGAACTGGTCTCACTCTTCCAGTGTACAGTTTCTTTAGTATGCCTTCGTCTGCTCCCCAGCTTGTGCCAGCAAGTTTCCTCATGATTGCCATTCTTTCTCTGGCTCTCATTCGGTTTCTCTCAATCTGACTTTTCCATGTCATGCGCCGATCAAATGTGACTCCCAGATAGGTTGGGTTGTCGTTTGGCTGCAGGATTTTGCCATTTAGACTTAATTTGGTACTTTGGGGTTTTAATGAAAGCGAGAATATTGTGCATGTGGTTTTTTCCTCGTTTATTTTGACCAGCCATGAGTTCGACCACTCTTCCAGCGATGTTAGGGCCGTCTGCATCCGATTTCTTGCTATGGTGAGATTCTTTTCAGAGGTCCACATAGCCAGATCGTCTGCAAACATTGAGCTATGGACTCTTCTTGGTATATTCTCTGTAATATCGTTTATATATACCAGGAAGAGTGTGGGTGACAATACTCCCCCTTGGGGTACTCCCTGCTCGAATGTCACCTTTTTACTCATCTGCCCTTGTACTTGGACTCTGGCCGTTCTTTGTTTGAGGTAGTGGTTGATCCACTTGTACATCTTCCCACAGACATCACTTCTTCTTAGCTTGACTCTAAGTCCATCCTTCCAGACTTTGTCAAATGCCTTTTCCAGATCCACCCAAACAGCTACTGTGTGTTTCTGTGCCTGGTAGGCATCTTCTATCTCCTGGGCTATGAGGATGACCTGGTCCTCAGTGGATCTGTGCTGTCTGAAGCCGGCTTGCTGTGGAATTAGTATTCGTTTTTCTTCCAGATGCCACATCAGTCTGGTGTTTATCATCCGTTCCATCAGCTTGCCGACGCAGCTCAGTAGGCTGATGGGCCTGTATCCATTTGGATCTGTTTTATCCTTTCCTGTTTTTGGTACTGGTACCAGTATTGCGTCTTTCCATGCCTGGGGTACAATACCCCTTTTCCAGCTTTGGTTCAGGACTGATAGTAATTTCCTCTTCGCTGTTTGGCCCAGCCCCATCAGCATTTCGTTTGTTATCCCGTCTTTTCCGGGAGATTTCCTTTTCTTTAGTGTTCTCATGGCCTCTTCCATTTCGCGCATTGTTAGTTTGGCCATCATGTGCTCTTCAGGAGCCGTATTTATGTTTTCGTGTCTCTTTAGCTCTTCGCTAATGTCTGTATGCTTATCTGCAGGGACCTCGATGTGGTTTGCTCTGGCATAGTGATCGACAAAGGCGTTAGCGGCTTTCTTACCTGTGATCAAGTTCTCGCCCTGCTTGATAGTAATTTGTTTATTTGACGGGGTTTCGTCGTTCACGTCTCTGACTAGCTTCCATAGCTTGTTCCCGTCTTTGTCCAGGTTTAGACTTTCCGTTTTATTTTTCCAGCTTTCTCTTGCTGTTTGCCTGAGAGTGTGTTTGTACTTCGCCGCGGCGGCTTTGAGGGCGATGTTTGCCTCCATGGATTTTTCTCGCTCTGCCATGTTCCTAGCATTTGTTACTGCATCTTCCACTTTCTGCAACTCATCATTCCAGTAGGGCTTATAGTTTTTCCTAGCTCCTCTTGGGATGGTTTCAGTGGTGGCTTGCATTATTGCCTTGCTTAGGCTCTCTACCATGGGCTTCATTTTTGAGTGTCGTGTGTTAATGGTTTCACACAGCCCATCTGTCAGGATTGCAAATCTGTCCCAGTCGACTCGTTTGTAATTCCAACGTGGGAGCGGTTTTGTTTCCTGTAGGCCTACTTCCATGTCAATGGTTAGTCTGATCGGCCTGTGGTCGCTACCTGCCAGTTGGTTTAGCACCTGGCGGTCTATTTTATGGTGTATGTCCTGTGTGGAGAAGGCCAAATCTGGAGTCGAGGTGGTATGCCATGTTCTTGAATAGAAGCTAGGGCTATCCTCCGGCCTATTGATTAGGGAGAGATTTGCATCTATCTCCCAATCTTCCACTTCGTCACCTCTGCTGTCTGTGTCAGAGTATCCCCATCTCTCCGAGTGGCTGTTGAAATCTCCAACTACTATGCAGTTGGAGTCTCTGACCTCCATACTCGAGAGCGATAGGTCTCTATTTGGTGGTCCGTACAGATTGAAAATACGGAGCTTCGTCTCTTGGGCCATTATGTCAACTCCTACAATTTCTGCTTGTCCTATGTGATTGACAGATACCGCGCTACTCGGTATGCAGTTTCTGGTCAGTATCAGGACCCCTCCTTTGTGGCCTTCTCTATCTAGACGGAAGGTCTGGTATCCTCTGATTGAGAATTTATGGTTATTGTTGAGGTGCGTTTCCTGGATACATGCCACGTCAATCTTACCTTCATGCAGGTGGTGTGTTAGGGAAAGTTTTTTGTTAATGACTCCCTCCGCATTCCACTGTAGTATTTTGAGGGTCTTGAGGTTTTGGCCAATAGAAGTTGCCCCATAGCCATGTGCCTTGACTCCACGACACATGGGTGGGTGACCACCAGTAGTCAAGGGTGGGCCCCTTCGAGGCGTGAGGCCCGGCACTATCGCTGCCTGGCGGGACTCCGCAGGATGAGCGCCATGCGTTTTTCTGATAGGTTGTACTGCCATCATACTGCGATTTACGTTGCACTGTTTTGTTAGGCTTGCGGCCCCGTGCATCCGATTTCAACAGGCGTTTCTGTAGAGATGCCCTCCTTAGCCTTTGGCTGTCCCCAGCCTATCCGCAAGGCAGCAGTTGTTTATGATCAGAGTTGTCTCTCTTTTGGAAGTTGTCTTACTAGACTGTCGAGTCTTCGCTACTCGTGTCTATAGGGTGCAAGGATGATATGTGAGATGATATATGAGATGGAGTGGTTTACCCGGAAGAGAGGCAGTCCAGTGTGTCTGTATCCCAGGATCGTCACGTCCTGCCAGAAACGTAGCATTTGCATGTGAGTGGGGTATCTCTTTTTCCTTTTATTCTCTTGGCTTCTATGCAGGGATGGTACGCCTAGCATTCCCCGCCACCTGGGGTGTTGACACAGTGGGACAGGTGTGCAATGTCTGCTGGTCTGCATCTCTTCTGCGTCCAGCATGATAGTTATATGGCTGATAACGTAGCCGGAGTGCATTTAGCCAGAGGACAAGCCTGGTAATGTCACAGAGATGTTTTTCGCCTGGTGTGCGGACAACTCTCATGGTCAGTGGTTGAGTCTTGACAGTTCACAGTGAGGTGGCTGCTCTACTGTTTTCGACACCCCGACCAGGTACTAAGTCTTTGGTTGGTGGTTTCGCACCCCATCGTCGTAAAAGGTGAGTAT